>PNEQ01132558.1:54073-90875 GCA_003012365.1 Medauroidea extradentata | reverse complement strand
ATATATATATATATATATATATATATATATATATATATATATATATATATATATATATATATATATATATATATATATAACAAATAAAATCGTTTTACACAGAGTGTAATGAAGAACTACATAAGATAATTGGATTAATAATTGTTTCGCCGCGTTGGTGCTTACTAAGGTGGTGATGAATGATTTGTTCGGCGATAGGCGACGCCCACCGCTGCCGATGACATCGGCTTGTATTTTTGTGTACAACATTAAGTACACGCATCTTGCATGTATAAGGTTTCCGTCTCCAGTAACAAAGGCAGCGTTATATTCATTTCGATTTTCTGCAGTGCTTTAGCCAACTGCACTAAGTTGTCAAGAGATGTAAATTATTTAGTCTTAAATCTTCTGGACGTGTATTATTTTTATCTGTTTCACAGTCTGCTGGCCAAGAGTTTTATTTCTGTGTACTACAATGCAGAGGCATTCATTTGGTTTTCCCGTTTAAATAACGCCAAATGTCAGTCCTACTTTTACGAAAATAAAAAATGTCCATATCGTCAACATTGTAATTAAGTTAATGTTATTTTATAATTTTTTTGTTAATTATCTCCCTAGTCACTCATTTAGTTATAAATAATTTTTTTTATTTGCAAAACATAAGTCAACCATTTTATACTAAGCTAATAACTTAGTATATTTACATTTACGTACGTATTTGAATCTAAAAACATTTATGGAACTTACTATTGTACCTAAATGAATAATTTAAAAATCATTAGTCCGTACAATTTTCAGGACAATGGGAAGCTGCAAAACGACGGTATGTCGCGTTGCGGTCTTTCGTGAAGCACACGCCACGCCATTGGCTGTCTATTTTCGGTTTTTGTGAAGAACTGGTGTTCGACACGGCAAGGTGCTTCGTTGTCCGGGAGGAAGCGGAAGTTCTCCAGGAGGGGTAAGTGAAAGGGCGGTTTTGTGACAGCGTGGCTCTAGGGAAGCAATTTTCCGTTCCGAGGTCAATAGGTCAGCCAGTCTGTAACTACTTTACGTGCGCGCGACATACAGAGGGACGTTCGTTGGTTCTTCTGCGCAGTTGATGTTATTCGTGAAGGTAGCTGCTATACAAATAACATATTACTGGATTTTTTACTTTATTCTAATAAAAAGGTTGTTCGCTTTGTTTGCTTTGGGGTTGTAACTCATTGGGTTAAGGGGGATTGATGATCCCTGTCAGATCGGTTTTACGGGTTTTCTTAAAAATCAGGGAATAGAGACATTGGTTTACTTTTTTCACGCTGACAAGACATAGTTTATTGTTTCATTCACTTTTTTGGAATCCATATGGCATTGTTTTTGTTAATTTTGTGGCTTGTGTAATTGCTCACGTGAATAAAGCAAATTTACCTTGTCACCTGTTTCCCGTTGCAAAATAATGAATATATAATGGTTCCAACTATTACAGAAAATCGATTAAGTTTGTATCTATGCCCTGTCGTGACAAAAATTTTGATACATCGACTGGAACAGAAGTTATCGAGAAGAAATGGATAAATTCAAGGCGGTAGGGATCAATACCCTAAATTTAAGTTAGGAAGCATCAGAAATAACAGCAAAGTAACTAACTGCAGCAGAGAATTAGAATGTTTGCACAGGACCTGAAGATGTCTTTTCAAATTAATCTTTAATAACTTATAGGATGTTATGATGTATTATGGTGTATAGAGATAATTGTTTATCGCGGGAAAACTTGACATTTAATTGGGTTTCGGCGTACGTTCAGCTTATGAAATGGTAACTGGCTTTCATTTTTGCTTAGAGCTGTTGCCCTTATTTGACTAGGCCAATAAGAATACCACTATTAAAATATTCTATGCTTATTGTTGGTAGGGACGGGAATTTTTGGTGAAAAGATTTTTGCCCCACTTTGTTTCAGTGTCTTACGTGCACACATGCAGCTCAACTTCATGGCTATTGACAGAGTGTTTTTGTGTAGAGTCGTTATTCATTTGACTGTGCCAGTCAGTATACGGATAACTGCGACACATCACGTCTGTGATTTGCGGGTTTAACCTCCACACGCTGGGTGTTACGGCATCCAATCACCGACCACATAGCAGAGATGCAGGTGCTCACGTAAGGCACTGCAAAAATCTTCTCGCGAAATTTCTTGTCTCTAATTATTGGTCTGCAGAAAGATACGTTGCGTCAGTCGTATAACATCCAATCGTACATGACGCACACGGTGTTTTCAAGGGTATATTGGCACAAAATATTTTCACGATATACCATAATCTCTTGTTATATATATAATTATATATGATAACTTTTTTAACATGTCAACTCAGAGGCAACACACAGCCAAGAATTTAAAAGTATCTTACCAATATAGCACTACAGGTTACCTGCGAACACTTCTGACACGTGAAGAATGGACATTTAAACAAACGCATGTCTTGCATGATAATTGTAGAGTATGTTTATTATTCTTTTATGCATTAGCACTGTTGTTATTACCACTAGTCGCAAGTCTGAGTTTATAACTCTCTTTACTCTAAAAAATGGAAACATGATGTTAAAATTAATATTTAGTTTGTCTTTATTTGTAATATGATTAATACGATGTGTATCTTTGAATAACGTTACAAATCAGTTACATACGGTGTCCAGAAACAAACACATATGTGAATCCTGGTCGAAATCGGAGACGCAAATGTAAGTGGCCAAATGTTATACGCCATTTTACGTTCGCAATGTGGCAACCCTGCACCGAGAATGTCCCCTCTGGCACTCGTCCAGGTATTATTTTTGTATGTTACCTCAGGTAAACGTATAATCATGTTTATACTGCCCAGTATTTGAACCTGCAGCCATAATGTGCAGGCCAAAACAGTGGTAGTAAAAAAAGGAAGATATATGTGTAACGCAAGAGGGAACTAACCACAGTGGTATGTTGCCACATTGTGTACGTAAAACATTTTGCGTCTGATATCTTCGTCTCCAATTTAGCCCAGAATTCGCATGGTGTGCTTATTATGCGTTTGATTCTGGACACCCCGGATTAGCAATAACCGATAATTCGCGGTACGCTGGCCAGCTAAAGACGCCTTGCTGGCAGTTTGTAATCTGTGTTCGTGGCACGAATCTCGGTTATGGGACAGATAAACCTAGCATAATGTTCGAGGAGATACGTGCATATTGTGACCGTTAAATCTATCACATTCTACCGTACACTAACCTCTCTCTGTTTCTGGCGTCTGCATATGAACATCCGAATCTCTGTCTATGTAAGTGTTATCCCGTATCCCTTTTGTTGTATTATTTAGGTTTAACATACCGTTGTACATTATTTGTCTGCTACCATTGTTATAATATATAATATTAAAATACGTGCTGGAAGGGAAAGATGGATACAAGAATGTAATTAAGGCAGTTGCCCATGACTATTCGTGTAGAGCTAACATTACAAAATGAAAAATAAATAAATATATTTCCAGAGGATGAGCTGTTAAATAAAACTATTATATAGGGATAGTGAAAGTAACGATTTATTATTGTATTTCAATTTGGGCAATTCAAGTAGATAAGAAACACTAAATGCAAAATGCGTATTGAACAGTAATTATTTGATAAAGAGCAATGCAAACTCCTTTAAATATTATTTTTATTTAGCATGCCCTTTTACACACTAAGTTTTATTATTTTGAAAACATGATTTACAATAAATAAAGGAATTAATTATCCATTCTAATTTAAGATTCACATACACAGACACTCACAGACACACACACATACATATATATATATATAATCGTCCTGGATGACCAAACGTGGTGAGTAACACAATTATAGTTTATGCAGGGACGTAGAACTTAGCTGAAACGTACAACGACGCGGCGAGTAGATGTCGAGAGAAAGGACATGTTTAACGCGTATGTAAGGCTTGTATTAGAGTACTGGAAATTTACTTGTTTAATTATTCTTGAAATAATATTAAACTCTTGCAATGTGTGTCCTTACGTTCAATCATAGTGAAATATTGAACTTGAAATTCGGATATTTTAACCCTCTACTGTAACAAATAAGAAGGGAAGTGGAGAGTTAAAATTAGTTTTTAACGAAACAAAACAAGGCCTAACAAGTGTGGACGTGGTGCGATGATTTACCAAACGGAGGGTAGTCTCTATGGCTTGCATCTTGAAGTACACAATAAATGTTAAATTTTCATCACACATTTAAATGCAAAATTTAACTATACTTCATGATGTGAAAAGCAAATGACAAGCATCATAGGCACTAAGTCCCGAAGACTAACATCTCCTTATAACCAGGAGCAATCGCAATATACATCATGCTTGTTGAGTGGAGGCTTACTCAATGACGCTACAAGACGCAGTGCGGTAAGCGTTGGTGATGCTAAAAAGCTTAGAATGCGGCCGACAGATGGCGTAAGGATGTCTATAGAGTGTTTAATAGTGCTGCAAGAACAGCACACTCTGTGAGCAACGCATGCTGCATGCGGTAGATCGAAGAAAGCCAGGCGGTACAAAGGTTACTTTTGTTCCTGCAGTCGAGCTGAAATGCAGCCGTGCACGAACTGCGCTAATGTAAGGACGCGCATGGAAGGCGTGGTCCCTTATCTCTACTGTGAGAACAGTGCGTGGGAGCACGTACGGTATTTCCTGTAGGTAGTATTACAAACTGATAGTGGCGTGGCGAGCTGGCCCGTGAAGCGAGTCTGTGGTCGCTTTGGCTGGACTGGGAGACGTGAAAATTACCTGTAGTACAACTAGCAAAGCGATACTGCATGAAAATTAACAATCATAATACCCTTGAAATGGCAATTAAATTTAAATTCAGTTAATAACTCATTCTCATATTAGAAATAATAACACATGTGCCGGAAAAATAAAAATAAAAATAATATAACATTAATAAACGGCACAGTGTGTTAACACAAAGACAAATATAACTGAAATATATTTCCTATCGCGTTAATAAACTGAGTATGAAAACTCTTTACAGAAAGAAGTTACCTATATAGTGAGTGATTTCTTGTAGGTTACATAAGTACTGGAGACTTTTAAGTTTAGAACAGACATTAAAAAAACATTTTCAAGCTATGGCAAAAGCGTGGCGTATAAATAACGTAGAAGAACTTACTTCAACGAGTCTTCAAGTTGCTGAAGCCAGTAAGTTGCTGAAGCAAATAATTTTAAAATTATTTTACCTTCCGTTACATATTTACAAATATATCTACAAATATTCTGTTTTATATCAAACAGTTCATACTACTACAAAAGTAAGTATGCTCGATAAAACAGATTATCATTATAATTCCATTATAATTGGTTGACGAGAACGGAATTCTATCAGTACTGAAATATCTAGAAACCTTGGAATTAAACCTCAGTGCATAAATATTTAAAGTGAAAAAACTGTACTTTGAATGTAAGGTAGTTTAAGCAATAACGAATTTTGAATTAAATAATTTATGGAATACTAAGCACAGCCAAGTCTCGAAAACATAAATTCAACAATGGACAGTTTGTAAAAATATTTATCGTGACACTGTTTTCATAAAATTGAAATAGAGCGAAAATTCTAATTCCCTACGAACCACTGAGTGGGAAGTCATTTATAATGTTTTATTTTTATTTATTTTTACCATTTTACATTTTTTAGTGTTCATGTAAAGAATAAATACAAAAGGTTCATGGAAGTAGAACAAATTATATTTATAGTACTGTATATACATATACTTTTATTCAAATAGGCTAAAAATAAAACGTTTCAAGAGGCACAAAGCCAACCCTGCTATCACAAAGTAACGGAAGAAAGGTTTTGTAATCATTGCGTTGCAGTAAATTATATTATTCCGTCATGTTTTTCAGTTATAACAGTTTTCGATAATATGATACTCTAGTAGCTGTTGGTGAATGTATAAAAATTAGCATCATTCCAAATCCGAGCACACATCTATGCCGCAAGCCGTATCGCATAATAAAATCTCTCACATCATAATTTCACTCTCCAGCCATTGAGTTCAGGAAACATATTATACACAGATTTTTAAATATTATTCGTGAACTTTTTGTAATTGTTATAAAATAAGCCATTAAACTACATAACCTTAAATAATTTTTGAATTTATTGACAATTATTTTATCTTTAGGACATATATTTTTCTTTGCCCAGTAGTTTCATTATTAAATTTAATGATTGGTTTCGTATCATTTCCTCAAAACTACAATAAAAAATTTTGCGCTCAGTATGTCGGGAGCAGTATGTTTTAAGAAGATAAAATAAAATGTTTTGAATGGCTCGAACACATTACGAAATTATTAGGTTTTCGTGAGTTGATGGTCTCATAACGACGTGTTTTTGTATATTTCTCCTTGTTATATGTTAAGTTATGTTTCTAACAACAATTGCGTAAATGCTAATGTTTCCTCAACAGATCTGAGGTGCCCGTAGGCACCCACTATGAATGGATTTTTCGATATTAGGTAATTAAGGAGGAGAAAAGGGGTGAAGCGTGTTTTAAAATCATCCATGATATCTTATTAACCGGGAAATCTATCATATTTTTTTTAACTTCATAATATTTCACAAATAAATTCATATTTGCGAATTTCTCGATTTTGCGAAATTCGGAAATTAAGGGGGTAAAAAGCCGTAAAATGTGTTTTTCATTAATCCATGATTTAACCTAAACCATTTCAGATATTGAGGTGATTTTTTATTTAAAATGATGCTTCAGTAAATATTTAAAAAGGAATTTCAGAATTTTGCAAAATTCGTCCTTGAAAGCTCTTAAAAAAATATAACTCGTTTTTAATTAATCCCACTTATCTCCTAAACCAGTGGAAATATTGAAATTGTTTTTGCTTTCAAATAAATCTTACGTAAATATCAAAAAGTTGTTTCAGGATTTTTGAAATTCGTCCTTGACAGCAGTTTAAAATTTATGTGTTTTCAAATAATCATCTCTACCGCTTACATCCGTTGAGATATCGAGATTATATTTTGATAAGAATGAAGCTTATGTAAATATCTACAAACTAAATTTAGTATTTTACGAAATTCGAAAATTAAGGACGTGAAAAGTTTTAGAATTTGCAGTCTCCCAAAAAAAGAGAATGATCATGGAGAAATAATTCAACAGTTGTTTCTTTTTGCCAACCTACTCATAAATAAAACCTCTTTGGACTGTAGACTGTACATATATGAAAGAATTATCACGGCCAGCCTTTAAGCATTCACTCAGGTATTGTATAAAGTTTGTAATGTGGAAGGGGTGGGGTTACGTGTTCGTATCCCGTGCGAGACATTGCGATGGGAATTACTAAGACATCATACGAGCATATTGCGCGCGCTCTTTACACTGAGCTACGACAATTTATAGTTCACTGTTATTGAGTACGCTAACTGTTAAATGCCTTCATCGATCACATATTTTATCCAGAGTTACTGTTTACATTACGTAATTTCACGCGGGCAAAGCCGCAGCCGGCCAGCTAGTACTATTATAAAAAGAAAATCACTCATAAATTAATTCGCGATTGTTTGCTAACTGTAATACGTAATTTTGGTTACACGGATTTTTATTTATTATTGATATTTGAAAAAAAATATATTAATGGATATTTTATGATGATAAAGAATTCATATTTGATTCCCATATTTTCTAATATTATCTTTTTATAGGTCTCGTTAATAATTGAGTCATAAATGAAACTGAATCAATATTATTAAAATAAATATTTAATTTTATGATCAGTTAAGTACAGGATGCACTATCTTAATCGTAACCACTTTTCGAATTTCGATTGAGCAAATGTAAACTGTTTTTTTTTTTTTGTTTCTTACCCTCGTTTCATAAAACTAAACAATAACTTATAACTACTATTGATAAAAACGTGTGCATTGTTTTCCCAAGACTTAATTGTTTAATTATTTTACAGGCATAATGTAAACAAGGCTTCTTTTCAATAATGCATAGAATTGCACTACATTTCTATTTGTACTTTTTACCTTCACACGTACCATAATTTGTTATTCAATAACTCATATTTTTAAGTAACATATTAAATTATCTAACTGAAAAAGAAATTAAAAGAGTAAAATAAGTAAATGTCTTAAATGTATTTGAAATAATAACATTGCCACAAAACATTCAGCTTTTTATTTTTCCAAATTTTCGTAGCGAAACTTCTGTACATTGTTCACACATACACCACTAAGCACTCTTAAAATACTTTTCGTGGATATCTTATTACTATTAACAGATACAAAAGAGATTCAGTTTTTTGTTGGTGTGTGCCGAGCCATTGAAGACATTGCTGACCTCAAATTACTCTTTTACTATTAGAGTTTAGAGAATTTTTTTTTACTAACACAATTTAGAGAAAATTTTTAATCAAGTCTAAGGTTAATTGATTTTCAAACTACCAAAAACACACAAATAAAGAACTCGGAATAGGCTTGTTGGGCAGGAAAAACTGCGTATAACAAAACGTGGGGAAAAACAAGATTCCTGCATGTGGAAATACCAAAATTAATAGGGGAATTAAACTAGTTTTCTATGTCCTTGAGACATGTAGGCCTAAATTAAATAATGTAATGCAAAGTAAGTGACTAGTATCAAAAGAGAAGACAATTAATTAATTAGTTTTAGTTTATTGACGTTAAAATTACAAGCGAGTCGATTCCATAATCACAACAAAAAAAATAAAAAAAAATAATATTATTACACTATGTTTAAATTATATGTTGCCAGCATTGTGTGTTTGTTAACACAGCTAAAAAAAAAAGGCTAGTAAATTCTACGATACAGTCGGTAATCTGATAAGGTACAGATACGAAACCAAATTTGTACTAATTTCTTACCTAATTACAATTGTATTCCCAAACAGCAACAAACTTATCAAGTAATATTTTTTATGGATCAAAGTAACTCGGGTTTACAGTGCATCAATAATCCAGAACATAATACATTCTGGATGTACTCGTTATACAGGTTGGGCACACAAGACCTTTACACTTTCAAAAATTCATAAAAATAAAGCGGTGCTTTTAATCAGTTTCAAACCATTTTCTATCAACAGAACATCTCTGGATGTTGTTTTAACATATGAGACGAATTCTTTTGTTGTAGGCTGCCGCCGCTAGGAGGTGCTAGCGTACAAAATTGCCACTACAGCAGATCAGAAGATATAGTGCGTTCTTCAGTTAACGAATAGGGAGCCCGTAACTACCGTTCAGCGAGCAGTTCGCGACAAAATATCACCTACAGCCATCTAGCAGAGTATCAATTTATTTGCGTGGTACAAAATCATTGAATAAAACTGGTGTATTAGCAAAGGCAAGAGTCCTGGTCTTCGAACTGTGCCCGAAGAAGATGTGTTTATAGTTTTCGAGCAGCATTTCAGCAAAATAAAAATGGATGATGACAACAACAACTTGTGTCAGAGGTTAATTTTTAGTGATGAAGCAACATTTCACACTAATGGCTAAGTAAATCGGCACAATATCCGTTGTTGGGGAGCAGAATACCCGCAACATCTCAGTACAAAACGCGTTTCATGCAGCACAGTATGCTTAAGTGAGCCTGGACCAACTGCAGTCGGTACGGTTTCATGCATACGCGTTTATGCGAAAACGATAATGGAAACGGTTGTTTGTGGCATATGTAGAGATGATGACATTTCGCGAATTCAATGTCCTGCATGCTAGAATCCATTGTACTATGCTTACTCAACCCCTATCTATTCATCCACTGTCTGCTGTTCCACTCAGTAGCAGCTAGTGGGCAAATGGCCAGGACTTGAGTACGCATAGTATAATGGATTCTAGCACGCATGTAATTGAATTTGCGAAATTTCATCATCTCTAGGCATATGACATTCTCCACTTGCTCGACAGATCTATTTCTTTGTGGTTCGCTAATGGAAGAACGCACCAACACTTCTGCTGTGATGTAATGGTCATTTTGCATGCCAGCACCTCCTAACGGTGGCAGCAATGCAGAAGAAGATTTCGGCTCATATGTAAAACTATCTTTCGGAGATGTCCTTTCTATCTTAAGAAATGTGTTTGAAACAGATCAATAGTACGGCTTCTCTTTTATGAATTTTTGAAAGTGTAAAGTTATTTTGTGTTCAGCCTTTATTTTGGTAAAGGAGTGTCGAAGGTGAGGAAAAAAACGGGACAACCACCATCAACACGAGGGGCTGCAACAATGTACGGGTTATGACATCGTGAGACGAGCATTAAGACACAGATCATGAACATCTCTACTCATCTGTCGGAAATTACGTAACGTATACATAGAGACCGGAAAAATTCGTGGGTTCACTGACCTGTAAGCTAGCCTGCAATACTTGCTGTCAAAGTGATATATGTCTGTATTAGTTACATTTCTCTTATAGGCTCAGAGGCTTCCAGGAGGTGTCAAATAAGACAAAGGCCAATTGCGAAAGTTACGTGAACTTACAGTTTACGGAATTTTAGCTTGTGCCCAAATGAAAACGCGATTTTTTCAGGTATCTACGTATACCTCACTCAAGACTAAGACCCACATCCTACTGGACCGTGCAGCACACGCTGGTACGCATGAATATAATGCCACGAGTTCCTATTTACGTATGATAGGGGGCAGATTTCGCAAGAACCGTTACACAGAAATGTTGGAAATCGTTTGTATTTAGCAGTCTAATTTATTCAAAGCGTAATTATCTGCATTTTTTGGATGAATATCGACTCAATTAAATTTCATTAAAGGCAATAACTAGACAAATTTATAAAAACCTATGTTATGAAAAATTAGGATTTATAGTACGAACATTTTCCAATATTTCTATGTAACGTTTTTGCGGTATCTGTTACCTTTCAAGATTTAAAAAATAAAACTTACTAAAATAGCATTAATAGGGACCCGTGACTGACTCACTCGTCAACTCCTTAGTCTTGCATGGACTCACGAACAGAATGGTGGATTAATATTTCATATGAAGAGGGCAACTTTATTATACCAGTTAAACTTTCCGCTTTATTGCGACTGTTATGTGCGTTTATGGTGTTGGCCACATCAGGGTATATGGGCTCTTTTCTACTTACATGAGTGCTGTAAAAAACTTTACGAAGCCTTTTTAAGGATCGGATATGTTTTTATAGGGCGATGTATGCAGTGATATGTTATTTAGAGTGGAGTGACCACGCACATTCATGGGTATATAACGAGAGTGGCTGAAGTATTCAAGGTCTGTTTCTGGGATAATTTGCTCTATAAAAGATATATGATAGTGTCTCACATCCCATAGCTTACCCTACAGTATCCAAATATTATGCGTTTTACCGTACCCAAAAACCTCATTTTATTCCTTTAGTACCAAGTCTTTCACGAGTAACTCCGCGTTTAGAATGATCTAATCGTAGTTGCTTTTGGAAGAAAAAATAGAATGTGCGTAAGTCTCCTATGTGTGTACGTATAAATTATAACTATACAAACTCTTAACAATAATTAAAGGAGACGGCGTTGGCGTCTCATATTTATTACACAGGAAAGTATTATGATGACCGTATTTCCCTAGTATACTGTGGTTCCAAATGTTTAGTACTCGGTGCTTATGAAGTGAGTTATATCAGGGTCAAGGCATAAAACATCAACGGTCCAAAATCCTACCCGTTTATAAATAACTTGACAACTACACTCTAAAATTTATTTGTTAATTTACCACGCCGATATATAATAATGTTATCTCAGCAGGAATGGTGAAATTATATCCCATACAACAAACATAGAATTTCTTCCAACTTTAGGAAACAGTTGAATCGTTAGTTGCCTTGTAGAGCAACAATATTAAACTGTTCCCCAATTTACAATCTTGTATGTGATTATTTGTTATATGTTTAAAAAGAGTTTTTAAAAGTGTAATTTTAGGAGAATTCAGCGGTTTTTCGGTACATCAATGATTAAAAAGTATGACGTACGATTACTACTTCCTAACAAAAAACTGTATCAATATTTTGATTTAGTATAGCGTTAGCCTATATTTTATACGTCAACAAGGCTACAAGGAAGTTCGATTTTAAATAACGATATTATGTGTTGGACAGAAATTACAAGCATAACTTAAATAAAAAAATGTACAGGAATAGGTATACATTTTTAAACATTGTCACGGATCAGCAAAAGCAGTTTCCTTGCGAGGTCAACATATTCATCTTCTTATTAAGCGCGACATTTAAAATGTAGCAGTCTAACGCTGTGAATAATGATTTTATTTATAAATGGCACATTGTTTACTGATAAGCATAAGTAATTGAACTGTATATTTTTTCTTAGTTCATATGTTTCGTGCAATTATTTGAATGATTAAATATTTAACAATGAAAATCTCCATAGGTCATAATTTTTGTACAGCGTTTTATTTATATTTTTATTTTTTGTAAGGGCTTCGGTACATGAAACGCCTCTTAGAGAATGGCATAAAATTTTCAATCATTTCCAGAAAAGGAAAAAAGGTAGTGCTTCTTCCAAAACATGGGACGCTGCATGGTTGTGAAAGGGTCTGGAAATAACTTGGGTCCATCCAAAATGAGTGCGTGACTAACTTCAGCTGGTGGGTATTAGTGGCGAAGGGTTTTAGCTGAAAGACGGCAGACATTCTCAAAAGTGAAAGTGTTGAGATGTTTAAGATGGTACTTCAGTTACATACTGACCATCAACCTATTAGGGGGTATAAGAGAGGCCCCAAACAGGATTCTAAGGAGAATTTGAATTGAATGTGACGAAATTATACTGTCTCTTGAGCAAATATTGCGCTTACCTCGACAAACTTAAAATAATACTAGCTGGTAACATCGAATTCTTTCGCGGAGTTTTCAATTTAAGAGCTCGGTTCACCTCAGTTTTCAACGTCTTTTATTATTTTCATATGTGTACAGTATATTTTATTTCCTATTTTATACATAAATTGTGATTAAATCTTCCTCTTAGGAAATTTTTATATTTCTCATGGTTTTTGCATAATGAGTCGTAAACGTCAAAATTTTGACTTTACAGTTTTAAGTACGCCACTAAAACCATACCAAACTGGAAAAATTCACACTATATAACAATGTTGTAGACTATGATTTGACATATATAAAAACCAAAAAAATGTAATTATTGTATTTATAAAAAAAATTTTATGTATTTTTTAATTTTCATTTGAAATTTCAGCATTATTTAATAAATACAAAAATATTAATTTTTTTGTTTTATATACGTCAAATCATAGCCTACAACATTGTTACACACTGTGAATTTTGTCTGTTACGTATGTCAGTGCAAATTTTGACGTTTACGACTCATTACGCAAAAACTATGAGAGATACAAAAGTTTCCTAAGAGGAAGGTTTCGTCACAATTTATAGCTAAAATAAGAAAAAAAAAATATCTGGTACAAATATAAAAGTAAATAAAAACGTTGAAAACTGAGGAGAACCGCGCCCTTAAGGACTTCGCTTCCTGCGCGTCAGAGGCTCAGAATAGACGGAGACATAAGGGTGACCATGAAACAGCGCATCAATTGCCGCATCACCTCAAGGATCCAAGCTCTGAAATAGTGTGCAAGGTTTTCGCCGAACGGTTTTTACTATGGGACACTCAGAGGTGACCATACAATGTATTTGGTATAATGTCTGTAGCAAAGTTCAGTGCATCGCAATATGAGTTTCACGTACATCCGGTTAGTACATTTTGAAGTACGGCAGTTTGAATAGGCCGTTTTAGCCATGTTGGAGAGCTTAGAAACGTCGTTTTAATGAGCTTAGTGTCTTAACGATGAGGTTTAGACCTTGTCTGACGTGTGCTGTTGTGATTGCCAAGAGCCTCGCCTGGAGGACGGGCTAGCAACGACAGCAGTGCAATCAGGTCAGTGGTTGCTCAAGACGAGGGCTTCAGCGATTCTCCCCACCTGCTCTGAAGTGTGACAATATAATGCAATGTATTGGGGTAATCGGGGTCTGTCTCCTTCAAGCCTTCCAGCCGTCACCACCTCGCCAGGATGGTCCTGGGTCGAGACCCACGACGTGCCGCCGTCCGTCAATAGCCGATAAAGTCATCATCAGCCTCCGGCATCATGCTAACGGTGAGGTCTAAGGTGTCCAAAGGGTCGCCCATCATAGAGTAAAACAACGTAAATATTTAAACAGCCGCTCCCCTCCAACCTAAATTATGTAGTACAACCGTGTAGTATTTTGTAACTAAACTATGTAGAGTAAAGCAACCGTAATTATATTAATATATTTCGTCTAACCATAACCCTCACCCTTAACTTAATCACATAAATAGTTTCAGTATAAAGTGCCCACCTCTGACTAC
Organism: Medauroidea extradentata; assembly: GCA_003012365.1. Lineage (NCBI taxonomy): Eukaryota > Metazoa > Arthropoda > Insecta > Phasmatodea > Phasmatidae > Medauroidea > Medauroidea extradentata. Next base: position 76,525 of record PNEQ01132558.1, on the reverse strand, counting down.
AGACACCCAACCACTATGAAACATGACTAAAACATATTAGTAAAATAACAGGTAGTAACGGTGCTATCTCTTCGTACGTCAGCACAACGGGCACACATGGAATTGTTTCGTAGGAAAGACCTGTTACAAACCCACTGTGGCGTATTTGAAGCCTGGGGTAGGCGGCCGCCTTAATGCGGCGGTATTTCAGAAACAAAAAATAGTATAACATTTATAAATGGTGCATAATGATGTTAAAAGTCATTAATAGCGATTTTAGAAACATTTTGAAAAATAAAATTGTAACTAATGTTTTTAGTAGCTCGTTCTCTCCCTGTAACCCCCCTTTTCTCTCTCTCTCTCTCGCTCTCTCTCTCTCTTTACAGTTCAATGTATCTTTTGCAGAAATCTTGGTGCACGTAAGCACAACTCACCAAAGTTTTCCATTCCACTAAATTTTTTGAGTACGCCTACCTCATCTTCCCTTCCCAAGATGCCTAACACAGACTTACTTACAAACACCAATATTCATGTTAAGAACTTCCTACATACTTTCATCCCTTACTTAACTTACTTAGGCGATGCATTTTCAAAAACCATTTCTTGGTGCTCATATATGTAATACAAGGTACTCCTAGACCCACAGGATTAAGCAGTGTGATGATGTCTATCAGTCAGTGTTAAGAGTTTTATTAAGTAGATAAATGTACAGTGTTTTGAAAAAAATTAACTTTTAAATCCATTTCATCCATACGTTAGTAGAGTTGGCTGAAGTCAAAGAGAGGCATTTTAGGGAAAAACTGGGGTGTTCGACTAGCGAAACATGTCTGTCGTCCAATTGGCCCGAGGATTGGAAGAGGTGAGGTGGGATGATTGTGGAGTAGCGATGGAATGATAGGGGCAGGGAAACGGGAGTTCCCGAGAAAACATGCCGTCCAACGACAATGTCCGCCATGTTTCTCACATGCGAAAAATATGTGACCGAACGCGCCGGGGATCGGGTCTGGGTCTTCTAGTTGGGAGGCGAGATATCTAACCACTCGACTACTGCTGCCCCAGTTACATAAAATACACTTGTGGCTTTTCCATGTTATGATATTTATTACAGATCATTACAATGTCTTACATAATGCGCGATATAAGGAAGTGATTGATTTAAAAAATAGATGGTTAAATTATAAGGGATAATCCGTGACCCTTTGAATGTATGATTCTGGAGACTGATGATGGATTGAACGGGTCTCGACCCAGGAACAATCTGGCCAGCTGGTGACGGCTGGAAGGTTCGTAGAAGACAGACCTTACCTTCCTTGATACTTTGCGCTATATTTGAGAGTTCTGCGCAAGTGGGGAGAATCGTTGAGACCCTTGTCTTGTGCAACTACAGACCTGATTGCGCTGTACCCTTCACTTCAAATGCCGTCACTAGTCCCGTCTTCCAGGTTAGGCTTTTATTTATAACATTATTTCTATGGAAAGTGACATACTAGAAACCCATTTGGAGAAATTATTTAATTTACACCATCCAAACGACTTCTGTTTTGTTTTGGCTGTACAGTTACATTTATTTATGTTTTATCGGCGTAAAACATTATTTGTCGGAAGTATCTTAACATCCTTTCGTAATAAATTCAATCACATATACACGAAAACATAAATTATATATTCTACCACGTAACAGTGTATCAGTGCCAATTACTGATGAAATACTGGAAATTTCATAAGAAATTATAATAAATCATGGAAGTCCTGATAAAAGTATAATTAATTCTATCAGCTTCATCACGTAACCAGAGGAAATGTTTAAAACTAAATATAGTTACATGAAAAACCAGTGATTAGAGTAACCATCAAAACAAAACTGTTTACAATAACCCCAATATTAGTTATTACCTAATTTTTTGAGAACGCCGTTTATAATACTTATGTTTCCCTTCATTGGTTATATGTTATTAGTATACGAGAGCTGACTCATAGAATATAAGATAAGGAAACAATTATCTAACTTACAGAAACTACCCATCACAAGAATTTGACTACGTAGAGTTCAACATATAAGGAACTGAAGTTTGAAAGTGATATCATGTGTAGTATGGTTGCAGGTATGTTAGGAACACAAGTAGTACTAACGTAATTTCAAACGATTGTAAATAACGTATCCACCCATCCAATTGATTGTCTAAAAACTGTGTATGCTGTCATTTGAAATTTATTTTCAGACAAATTTATTTCGGACATGTTTAACTGACATGCATAAAAAACATACTTGGTTTGTATATTTACTTTTGTTCCATTAAATGTGCTGCAATAATTTTGAGTGACATAAAAGTAAAGATATGAAGCGGGCTTCATGTCTTGTCAAGAGTGAGGTCAGTATATTCGTGACATACAGCTTGACCCAGCGATAATATCTGGGAAAGTATTCGACAGTAAACTTTTTTTTAACTAAACATCCCAGAATTCGCCTGGAACAATTTTGGGAAACCATTGTCGTATTCGTCGTGTAGAAAGAAAAAAACCAATTTCAGAAATTTTTCCTTGATTCTTTTCGTTTTTAACTGCTGTATATCACACAATTATGAACAATAAACTGGCGAAACGTTATCGATACTTGTCAGTTAAAACTAGACTTGGTGCTTACCAAGTTCAAGTTGGCTCTAAGAAAAATTTAACTAAAAATATTCTGCTAAATACTGCGGCTAGACCGTAAGGCCATTCTCTTTAGTTTCCACTTATTTAGCGATATTGTTTCTTTACGCCTAAACGAGAGCAGATATCAAAAATATGTCTGGGAGTTTTGTTTAAAATCGTCTTCTACTTGTTGGCTAATTTTGTCAAGGCAGTAAATACTAGAGTTTTGGCTAATTATGTATTGAATAAAATTCTGGTTAGTTGACTTTATAGTCGAAACTGTATAATTTTTTGCTTTGCCAATATTACCTATTACAGAAAAAACTATTTTAAACAAAACTACCAGACAGATATGTGATATCTGCTCTCGTTTAAGGCCTCGCTCATTAGTTTTGCAGTAGTTTAGAAAATGTTCTTTTTAACGGGAATTAATACATATACAAAAAAATCATCTTACAGTTATAACACTTATAATATTATCGTTTGTAGCTGAATTTTTCTGTTACAATACATCAAACAGATTTTTTGATTTATGCCCCTGATATATCACATATTTTGTTGTCAAAATAAGACAAAATGAAATAAAATAATTTTTTGCTAGCAAACTGTACATTATTTAGAAAAACTCTCTACCAAAATTGTGAATCGTATGACTGTACACAGTCTCAATTTTTTTCAAAGCATTCGGTTAAAAAAATTTTGAGTTGTTTGCAATTGTTTGAAATAAATAAAAGATGATGGCCTTTAGTTTAAAAAAAAATTACTACCGCAAAAAACAGTAGAAACTAAAGAGCATGGCCTTAAGCTCTCCAGTTCATTCGGATAGAATTCATCGTATACATTTGGAGGACTTTGTCAGTGACTAGAGAGTTTTCCCAGGTAATTCACGTTCCTCATACCTCTGCAGTCTGTTGTAGCTCCCTTTATAGGTGGTTTCAGATAACGTGAACATTTGTTAAGCCCTAATTAATTATTTTTCAGACAATTAGTATGTTCCTGCCACTTTAAACGTTACAAATGTAACCTTGGTATTAATAAAAGTGTACAGATTGTGTCGTACTCATAAGCAAACGTCTGAGGCTTCAAAGAATATTTTTTTAAACGTTTTTATTTGCCTCACCTGTAAGTATGGATGTAATAGAATTTTTTAATAAAATTTTTCACGCACTTCCAGACAGCTCAATTGTTTGGAATTTCTTACGCATATTAAGAATAGCTAACAATACAACAATTCCACAGCAATAGCATGGTACATTCACAAATTAAGAAGTAAAAATATACATATAAAATCATTTCAATTAAATTATTCACCCACATTTTAATAAAAAAGATTCTATGAAATTGTGGAAACATACTGCGAATAAAATTTTTTCAGAGAGCTTACTAAAATCACGGGCATTCAATATTGCTTTATAACAAAGGCTTCTACGTAGTTAAAAGCACTCTATTTTCCACAAAAAAAAATAAATTTCTTAAATTACTGGCATCCTGTTTCTCAAAAGTACGAAGCTTTCTCCTTTACTATATTTTCTCGATATCTTGAAGTAACACATAGTGACATTAAAGAAAAGGCTTACTTCTAGTGTTTCATAAATATATTTATAAAATAGCACCTTAGTTCAGAAAATATTGCTTTAGTGTTCGGTAGGCAGGACTTAAGTCCAATTACCTACCACGGAGACTTGTGCCTTTCTTGTAGCATTTAGGTGTTCAATACGGTACAAATATAATTTATAGTAACACGTAGGTTTACCCTTCTTGCCAGCTTCAGTGAACAGTAAGAAGAGCACAAGTCTCATTATATTTTCACATGACTTGTGGCCTTCTTACCAACCACCAAATATTTAAGTCCACACAGATATTTGGCCGCAACGTAAATGGCACACCTATGAGAATGTCAATGCCCATTAATTTCCCAAGAACAAACAAATTCTATACACAAAATTTGAAACGTTACACAGGTATTCGTAGTTATCAGCCACGTGGGGAAATATTTCGTCCGTATCATTTGTCTTCGAAAGCAACATTTTAATACGCAAAAAACACTTGAATGGTTTGATTTTCAGAAAGAAAGACTTTCTTTCACTCAGTTTAACTTTCTGTAAAGATGTTATGATTAACAGAAAAGAGAAGTTCGATTCTTCTTATTATATGTATTTTTTCTATCAAACGTTTCCTTTAAGAATAATTTTATATTTTCATAGAAGAGAAAACATATTTACACATTACGCTTGTCTTCTAAAGACTCTTAACTTTATTTACTATTATGATTAGTACTGAAGCATTCTAATAATAACACAATTTATTGTAAAGCCATTTTCATAAATCTATAAATTAAAAAAAAAAATATTTGCTGCAAAGTTTCTTTGCTGTCATCCATACTGAAAAGAAAATATTCTTTGCAGCAACAAAATTTATGCTTTGACAAAGAAAGTGCTTTCATAGTGTCTTAAAGGAAAGATTTGTTGCAAAGCAGCTTTTTCTCTACCGCCTCTTTAAAGATTACAAAATTCGAAATGTTCGCCAAGAAAAATACTGTATTGTTTTTATCAGCGAGGGAACAGCAAATCCGTTGAGTGGAATTCGGGCGCATTGGCGCTTCTCGCAACATTAGGCAATTCGTTCACCCACCAGCGACGCCGTGTTTTCCGCGTTCTTGCACGTGACGGCCAGCCGCTTGTAACGGTCGCTACTGCCATTGCGCAGTCCGCCATGTTTCCTGGCCAGACGGAGCAGATGTAATCACGTACCAGGAACACAATAAATACGACACCTTACAAAAAACTCTCATATATGATACACAGATCCTGATAACTTATTTCATAGTTATGGTGCATCCAATATTGAGCAATTTAGGTGCTGTTCCTAATTGCAGGATTATAAAATAACTAGTTACTTCACAAATTTTAATCTACTAAATAACTGACGCATTAAGTTGTTAGCAATTAAATATTAGTATGCAACGAGTCATGCTGAAAACGAAATACACAAGAGTACAAGAAATTGTGCTGTAGTGTAGGTTTCAGAACACCCCCACCGATTAAGAGTGCAAGGTAGATAAATAAACGTTGGAAACACCAATTGATTTCTACGCTTTTTTCGAAGTCAATATGGATAAAATTCTCAATGACAATCCTAGATCATGGTATTTGCCAACTTTATGAGTATATATTTGTCCAGAATTACTAATTCGTTACGCGTGATCTCTTGCGCCGCAGTTAAATGCACGAGGTTCCGGCGTCAGAGATTGTGCTTCAGAAGTTCGTAACGCTGGAAACAATTTAGTTTAAACCGTTGGCTAAAAGTATTGTCTAGGATTGCTACTGTTTAACTTCCGCAAATTGGCTTCAAGAAACCTGCAGTTATAGATTAATGCTTTTAGCGTTGAATTATGTACCACTCCCTCTTAAGGGTGCAAATTGGTATTACATTATAATTCTATATTTTCATAATATAGTGTTATTTTTGTGGACGCTGCGTGTGAAGTATAGTTTTCTCTTACGAAACTATTTTAGCTCTCATATTTTTCTCATAACTGTTAACATTGCATGTTACGCTGCCATGCAAACACTGAAAACCAATTGACTCACGCAAATTAAATAATTTACAGTGAAATAAAAAGCCATGAGCTACTTAACATAACACTTATAAATTTACAAAATAACGTACTGAAGCTTTAAAAAAAATCGAAAACATACGGGAAAATAAGTTGGACATTAAATAATAATAATAAAAAAATTATATAGTGTGAGTTTATCTAATGTTCGGTTACGTAGACATTTGTATATTTTTACAAATATGAAATAATTCGTTTAAGTACGTCATATAGTATTCACTTTTTTCATGGCAGCGTAACACGCAAATTATGAATTTAATGCAACGTTGTGTGATAACTATTGTTACGATTCCCAAGAGCCTCACTTGGAGGACGGGCTAGCGACGACGGCAGTGCAATCAGGTCAGGGGTTGCACAAGACAAGGTCCTCAGCGATTCTCCCCATCTGCACTGTAGTGTGGTAATATAATGCAAAGTATCGGAGGAATCGCGATTTGTCTCATTCAAGCCTTCCAGCCCTCACCACCTCGCCAGGATGATCCTGTGTCGAGACCCACGCCTTGCCGCCGTACGTCGATAGCCGAGCACATACGTCATCAGCCTCCGGCGTCATGCTAACTGTAGTTTCTAATGTGTCCGAAGGGTCACCCACCATAGAGTAGAGTATAAACACAACGTAATTATCTAAACAGCCGCTCTCCTATCTAAATTATGTGGTATAGCCTTGTAGCATTCTGTAATCTAAACAACGTAAAGTAAAGCCACCGTAACTAGATTAACATATTTCATTAACCATACACTGAGAAAAAAAATTTGTTGGTGCAAATAAAATTCGTTTGAATCAACCAAATTATTTGTTTGTATAGGGGCAAAGAAATATTTGTTTGCTCGTACCAAATTATTTTGTTCCCTCGATTTGTTTGAGGCAAACAGCTGAATTTTGTTAGGAGTACCAAATATTTAGCTGGCCATAAAAATATTTCGTTGACTAAAAAAAAGGTGTGGCCGCGCCGGGATTTGATCCATTATCCCCTCACTTAACACTTGCAACGCATGACCTAACCATCTAAGCTACGAGTGCTTCCACGAGAACGAGAGTGTTATTTGTATAGGAATAGTTACGTCGTGCACCGCAGGGCCGCAGCACAAACAACGAGTCGTGGAGCTGCGGTGTTTTCAAGTTTATATCATTTTCTTTTGTGATCAATCGAATTAACCACTTTGAAATTGTTATAGCTAAAATTAAGATACTAGAATTATGCTGATTAACAGTTTAGACGTCCTACTTGCCGCACAAACTTATATTTTGAATGTTGAGGTATACAGTGTTCGCCATCTTATTGCTTACGCATGCCAGCCTGCCGTCTTCCACAAGTCAACCATTTAGTTTCGCCAACCAAATCATTTAGTCCATCGAAAAAAATTGTTGGTTCAAAGCACTTCACTTATAACTAACAATATTATTTTGTGGACAAGTTATAACGAGTTGTTTGTTTACACAAAATATTTATTTGACGTCCTATAGTAACCAAATATACGTTTGGCACAAACAAATTGCGTTTAAATTAATAATTTGGTCGAGGGAAATAATTAATTTTGTTTGGAGGACTCCAAGCTTGGTCTTACCAACAAAATATTGTTTAGCTAAAGCAAACATCACCCAAACAAATATATTTAGTATAATGAAACAATTATTTCTCTCAGTGTAACCCTCACCCTTAACTTAACCACTTAACTAGTTTCAGTATAAAGTGCCTACCTCAGACTACAGCCACCCAACCACTATAAATTATAACTAAAACATATTAGTTAAGAAATCATTATGCAACACTATGCCAGCTAAAATGTTTCGTAAAAATAAAATGTACTCACGAGTATCGTGTGCAAACTAATACCATTTCGTAAAAAAAAAAAAAAATTAAATATTTTGAGGCAATTTTAATACCTTGACGGATTTGGGCCCCAGTTTAAACATTTTTGACAATTATTCTTAAAAACATAAACTGTACTGCACTATCGTAAATCGCTTTGTTAATTTGCTTACAGCTGGTTTTAGTAAGAATTGTGATTTTATCAAAACAAAGTATAAATTTGAAACAAAATATATATTATGGTACAATTAGCTAATCAAACAAATTTTTTTTTGTGATAAATTAGCAAGCACGTTTATTCCATTGTCTCGAAAAATTACATTAGTGGAAAAACCAATTCGCAACAAAGTTACAAATACATTTTTCGATATCGGTTCTCGTCTGGGTGTGCAAAAATAATTCTTTCGAAAGCCCAGAATCTCAAACCCATTCCATTAGAAATTATCATGTTTTGACTCCCAGTGAGTTAACACAAGATTAAGAATTTAAAGGCGTTAGTCATTACCAAATGTGCGATTCCGACTACCTATTATGGGTGTTCTGTCATATTTCGATTAGTTAAAATTGACGTCGGTAAAAGAACAATGTAGAATGCAACAGATCTTGGAGCTATGAACTACACTGTCAGAATTTGCAATACTAATAATGAGGGGCACAAAGCGATGTCTTTGGTTGCTGAATTATGTATTGAAGACATCCTATGGACCCATGAAATGCATTTCTTGATTGTGCAGGTAAATAAATTTCTAGACGTTCGCTCTCGTATACTTACGAAAGGGTCTACAGTGTTTCTGAAAACGTTTACCTCTTGTTCGAACATTTCTGTTAATATTTTATTAGGTCGCATCAAAATATTTAAACGACGAAGATTTAGGTAGATGTTAACATGTGGATATATCTTAGGAATAATCTAGATTTACGTTCATTTAATAATTTACTATTTTTAATGGCTATAATATCACATCGCTGTACGTGCATACTTTTGCAACTTCTCAAAATAAAATATGTCTCGTGTCGTAACTGAAATTTTAATGATGGATTGAACTACAACGTTTGTGAAAATATATTTAGTAAAAACGTTTATTTTAATTTTCATTTGTGTACTGAAAATAAAGTTTAACATACTTAGAAGAATCAAAATAAAAATTGTAAACCATTTAGTTTACAAAAAATTATGGTCATAGAAAAACATTTTTAAGATATGAGACAAGGCAAAGAATTAAACATATAACACGTATTTATGTGTTGCATGCGATATTTATTATAAAAACCATTTACGAAACGGGAGAATGATTCTTAATGCCTACACATACCACGCGCTTCAACTCTTCACGAGTGCCAATTGTGCCAACGTACGAAAAGAAAACACATTTCGGACAAGGTCGGAAACTCATCGTTAAGGGGTACGGAAAGGTAAGGTGCCGAGCAAACGACTGGGATATTCAATCGTTGATAAAATCTAAATTACTCATCTAATTTCAATGACAATTTTTTGGCCGAGAGATATTTTATTAACGAACGTCTATTTAAATAGCAGTGGATGGTAGTATACTTTGGTTTTGAGTAAAAAATTAAAAATGGTATTTGGGAAAAATATGGGATTGAAATCACAAAATCCATAAAAATGGAAAACAGTAATTTTTATACTTTTAAATACGAGAATATCTAAAACTCTGTAATAATTGAAATTCTAAATTATTTGCGTTTTGATATTAAAATAATTTTAACATCCGTAAATCATTCGCGCAGAGGTTTTCGGAGAGTAAATTTATTTTAAAATCCAAAGATAGTTATAATGTCATAAACCGTTTCATAGATAACAATTTCATTAACTACGAACTGAATTGCAAACCAATTTGATGAATGTTTCAGAAAAACGTTAATGGCGGGTAAATTAGCAGACCTACGAAAATGAAACAGTAATAAAAAAACACAAAGCCTTTTACTTAATTTATTGGATTTGTCTTGTAAACCACGATATAAAATAGTGTTACTTTTACGACACTAACTTAATCTAGAAAACTTTTATCATACATCACAATGTAAATAATATTACCTGTGCTAATTTTTCTGAAAATCTTTTCGTTTCAGATAAACTTCGCATTTTCTGTAGTAACTGTTCGCCATGTTGTACGCTTATCTACGGTGGCAAACTTATGATCAGTTAAATTCTTATGTACTGTAAGCAGTTTTTACTGTACAACTAAGCTTACTTCATACTATATGATTAGCTTACTTCCTACTATATGAAAAGTCTATTTTATTCTATGTGAAGACTGTTTATTCAAGAACAATATTAATTTGTTCAACGGAAGTTACTAGAATGCTAAGGGAATATTACATTGTAACTTCATAGTCTTGAACAGTTAATAAGCAAGAGCAGTTAGTAATTACCTTTATTACAGGTGCTCCACTGAGGGAAATTTTATACATTTTTTATTTACGCGTTTGTACTAAATCGGTTCCTTATCTAAGTAATCAATTGTTCAAGACTACTGTAGGACGTGTAACCACTTGTGTAAATTCAACAGGAATGAGTACACATGGAATAGTTATCAATACTTGTATGACCAGTATTAATTAACTACAGTTTCTTAACACTGTATTTTTATGGCATCAGTTCTGACAGTAATAATGCGAACTGTACAATGATTCTGGAACTAAAATGTTGCCAGGTATATGTTTGTAGTCTCCTTTACTGTACTAGCACACACACACACACACTGTTTCAGTTAAATACTGCTACTATGGTAAGTGATGAATTATACCAATTTACAATGGCACAAAGTCATAACCTAATAATCAATGTATAGTTTTAATACATTATTCAAAATTAGCGATCACTTAAAGTTCAGAATTGCGGATGTGTTTTAACCTAAAGGTGGCCGCCTGTTGAAGGGTGAGTTGGTGTGTGTGAGACGAAAATCGATGAGATGCTATGAGCGACGCGGTCTGGCGCACGTATTGTGATATCACCTCATTGTCCAAAGTCTTAAATGAGCGCGCTGTGTTCACACAGTAACGTTTTTACTGAGTGATTTAAAGCATTTACCCTAAACTGATAGGAAAATTTTTTGAAAGTCTTGTAGTAACCACAAAATTTTAGTGGTGTTTAACAAATTTTTTTTTGTGGTGGCCAAAAAATTAATTTTGCAGAGTTAAATACCCACAAAATATTTTGTAGCTTTTATAAAATATTTTTTTCCGTGTACCAATTTATTGAACACGCCACTGTTGCAAAGCGCAGTGTACTTGCAGACCACAGTTTCGAACGAATCCAGTGCATTGGCTATATCTTGAGAAACAATCGTAACAAAAAGCGGATTTTACCTAAGTTTGAGGGCTTTAAAATAAGACTTCCATTGTGCGTGGTGTCTAAAAGTCATTTTCTCCAAGTAGTCTGAAGTGTGACTTATTTTCGTATATAAGTATTTTGAGGATTTCGGACGCACGTTTACTGGTCTTTTAGTGAAACCTTACCTTGGTTTACGCTGTTCACTGAAAGAAAAATTTCGCAGTATCTTCCCTGCAAAAATATTTTGTAGTAACCACAACATAATTTTGAGATGGACACGATATTTCAGTGGTGTCAACAAAATACTTTTGTGGTGACCACAAAATAAACTTTGTGGGGTAAATACCCACAAAATGTTTTGTAGCTGCCACTAAGCATTTTATTCTGTGACGCAGTTTGATAACCAGCCAGTCGGCCGCCTTAAGATATTCAGCTCTATGTACATTTATTACGGATGAGAAATAGATTCTAACCCGCAGAGTTCATCTCGGAATAATTGGAAATTCTCTTTCGTGCAGCCGCTTGAAGTGGCGAGACCATACATTGCTCTCTCGGGGTGAGCAGGAAATACTGCTTAATACAGTGCCGAAGCGAACGACTATCCCATGCCACGAAAGTGAGACCGTTTAATTATGTAGTCTTCCGCACGATAAATTCCGCAAGTCAAAAAGTTCCTTTTTCTTAATTTGCCTCTCCCCTTTTACGATCACTCGCATCGTTTTTCTGATTCTCGGACTGGAACTTAACTCGTTAATTTAAAGTGAAATTTTAGAGTTGCGAAGTAAAGCGCCTGTCCTTTCGCATAGTGATGACTCAATTTTCTCTTGGGAAGAGTCTGGATAATTGCCGAAATTCCACTAAGTCCCGCATTTCACGCATACACAGAGATTGAAACTAATAAATTTAGTTTCATGAGCTAAGATAATGTTTAACTCGAAGCCACATTTAACGTATCAGATGTAAAGCACGTCAAAATTATACTTACAAAACACATCACTCTGGATAAAAGAAATTTGTACAGGAGTAAATTAGTGGAACATAGTTTTTTTCATGTTTGCAGTAATACCGGACATTCCATATTTTATTGTTTACTAGAAAATATAAAAGCGGATGGTACGGTGGAGCAACGGACGTTACAAAGTTCTACACATTTATATTCCCCTCTTCTGTATTATAAAGAGCGTAAATGTCAATTCGGTTTATATGTATAGTGAAAAGAAGATAAATTCGTTTCAGCAAATATTTTTAAAATGTGTTCCATAAGTATTTTTCGACTGATACATGAAAAGTGGGGAAATGGGTTGAATTTTTTAATGTGTATGTTTATTAAGGAAATTACATAATTGTGATCAGTACTTGGAAGTAAAATAAGAAGAGGAAATAATAGGGTACGTTTAAAAGTACATGTCACTTTTAATGACAAATGAAACTGAGAATAAGGAACTGGTGCTAACTAAATATTTATTTTTGATTGTGTATTCCACTGTGTTTTTTCTTTACATTTTAAATGCGAACTCAGTAACACGAGGTCAGCTAATAAATGAACTGTAACTGCATAGAGCTTTTCCGAGTCAAGTAGATAGCCTACCTGCTGTATTTACGAGCAATTAAATTAACCATGAATCGTCGCTGCAAACACTCCTTAAAAAGAATTAACTTGATATTTGTTTATGAATTCACAGAAAAATTTCATACTAGGTTTCGTAAGGAAACTTTAGAAATGTGTTTCATAAAATATTAATATGTTGACAATTTTACAATAACATCACGTTTTCTTATCCCGAATGCGTTAGTACAATTTTGACATTTTATCAGAGCAGTCATAATATACATTAGTAATCCTTTGTATAATAAGGGATCATTGTCCTTTGAAACATTTTTAATTAATCGTTGCAGGCTGACGTACTCTTGCAACCAGCTAATATAAATAAACTCCCCCCCCCCCCTGAAAATCTTGACGTCACCTGAAACACCTAAACCTTTGAAGAAAAAGCACCTAGTGTCCTCCAACACTCGGAAACGCCTTTCAGCCAATGAGAACCTGGAATCGTCTAACTCCGCCCTTTGTGAAACGAACGCCGCGTCACTCTTGACCATAATTTAATTGTTCCTCTCTTTCACCAGATATCATGAGTCAGTTACACATTTGTCTTAAAAAAAACACTGATTTCAATTACTTCTAAAGGAAATTTACAGTGTCATGTTCCTAATTTCAGAAAAACAAAAACAAATAAGTAAAATAAATAAAAGCAACTGTCTACTGCCAGGTTACAGAGGTGAAACTAGGAGAGGGGAAAATTATTGGAAGGAGAAGTGACTTAAATAAACTTCGGTTTTTACATAATACTAATAAATTGTTTCTAAGCTACTTAAATTACATTATATTTTTACCGGAATGTGATGCCCGACACGAGGTACATGCAATAACAAATTACTTTTCTTTATTGATAAGATTACTAATACTTATGCATATAAGTACGTGCTACAACTTGTTCACTTTAGTAGCACACGCGAGAGATCTGCGTGGGAATCTTCTTGGCATCAAAACAAACAGCGTACCATCCATTGAGCTTGTAATCGATAACTACATATTCTGTTCGCACGTTCCAACATGTCATCGAATCTGCTGAAAATAAGAGCAATGGAAAACGTTCAAAACGAATTTTCACATTTAATAAAAATAAAATGGAGGTTATTAATAGCGGTTTGTACGACTGCCAGTAAATTTTTTTTATACACAATGTTCGGCTTCAGCGCTTATCGAGTTATTTGATTTAAATTCCCCGCTGGGTAGGCGGTTTTCAACAACTTCAAAACTACTTTATTATTATTAATATTATTATTGCGCAATTCCATCTGTTTCTTTATGCTCGCAGAACTTGATGGCAAATTTACTTTCCCAATTAATACATTTTTTTTATCTGTGATTGCGGTAAACATTAAAATATCTGTGAAAATGTGTATGACCGTATTACGGCCTCATTGCAGTTTAGAAAACTAGGGATATCGTAATACAAATTTGTAATTTCTTACAACCTTGCAACGTAATACAACGCGTGTTTCGTAATCTTTCATATGTAGTTTAATGTGTGCTCCTTTGAGAAGTAATGCGTACACTGGTGGTTTATTACTTTTGTTCAGCACTTATGCAGCAGTATCTGTATCCTTAATTATTTAGTTTCTAATAGTAACTTGGTTCAGAAGGACCGACAGTGATTTATGTTAAAGTATATATTTTTTTAATTTAATTGGCAATCACACTTTTTTGTTAGTTACTTAAAATAGGGTGTAATATTGTGTATATTTTTATTTGGCAGAATCGAAAGGTCGTACTATTAAAAAAAAAATACATTTTAATAATTTCTGAGATAATTTTCTCAATAAAAATAAATTTTTATGTCAACGATTGGTTGGACAACTATATACTATTTTCAACTACAAATTTTGAATCGACGATTCTGAATTACTGGTTCAACTTATGCAACACGTTCTTTCGAGTTTCAGAATTTTTTTCCAGTAAATATTCTAGTCTTGCACATTGTGCAACCCCATTGGTACACCGCTCTTCCGCAGTATCAGATCGATATCTAAAGTTACATAGTTTATTAAACCAGTAAATTCTGCAGTATTTTGTGAAAAGCATACTAATACTACTTGCTACGTAACATGTTTTGTTGGGATTTGTGACATCGTATTAGAAATATTACAAATATATTTAAATATTGGTTGGGTCACAGCATTATAAATATGTTTATTAGACAAATACTAAATGGCTTACTGCAGATTACCTACGTTTTTAATTTGGAGGAAATAGTTTGAGAAGTTTGAGATACATCTACTATTCTCCGTTCACTCTAAGTTGAGTCCTGAAGTAAACAAAAAACGTAATATTATTGCACTTCGCTAGCTTCTAATTGGCTCAATTTGTGCAGCGCGCCTACGTACTATTTCCAACCGACAAAAGTGTGTACAGTCGGCATCATAGGAAACAACAACGTCACAACGTCCCATATATTAAAACAATACTGCGTGAAAATTTCGTACGTGTTATCGACATACGGAAACAAAAGTTACATAAAAACTTGATAAAAATATTGACATCATGTGCAATTACAGTAGGCCTATATTTCAAAATTTAATTGTAATTACCAAGCCATGACTAACGATCGTATTCAAATATTCTGGTACTACCGTAACGAAAATTTGGTACTACATGCAGAAAAAAGTTGTCAACAAAATGTGATTGAACTTACGTTAAAGCTCTCTTGGATAATTTTGTACTTCGTTTTAGAAAAATGACATTTTATAAATCACCAAACACTCTGTCGATAATTCACGACACATATTCGTTATTTTTTTTATTGTAAAGAACGTTATGCGAGATTTTTATTCTTACCTAATAAACATCACCGCAGTTTGTTTAGTAATGAAGACATATCCACGTTTCGAAAACCATGCAACACATTTTCACTGTTCACGTCCAGCGTCACATAACCTAACCCGCATGCGATGTAAACATAGGCAGACGCGGGAACGGAACGAATTAATCAAGGAATTTTGGTTCGGACGAACTGTAACGGAAAATGGATACGCGGAGAAACCATTCGCAGTAGCCAAAACATTGACGCGTTAATGTCCAAAAATACTTTTTAAAAAATATAACACATCTGATTGTGATATTTCTGACTTATTTTTACCGTGGTTATTATTACTGAACTAAACTTTTGGTATTTTCAGAATACCGTACATCTCTAAATACTGGCAAGTGTACCAAGAAACTCGTACGTTTAACAGTACGTCAGTCGTTAAAGAACTCGTGAAATCAACTGTACGGACGTGTCGTCCGCTAACCATAATTATAGTAATAAACATATAGAGTCGTAGATTGTGTTTGCAACGTCTGTATATTTTAGATATTTGTTAATAAAACTCTCTTATTAAGTGATGGAGTGGTAAATTTATATGTACACGACAGGTAACAAAGAACTATTTCTTATGCAAGATTACGGTGCGCGGCGGTCGACAGCCAATGAACATGTTTGTTTATAATTTGCTTTGTTTATCCTAAAACTCAACTTAGAGTGAACGGAGAATAGTAAATCTATATTTATTGCTGTTAAAGTACCTTATAACATTGCGTTACTATAACATTGTACCATATTTAATTTAATATTTTTATTAATAGTTTAAAGTTTAACATTTCGCTTAAACAGGATTTATTGTTCTCGAGATGACTTAAAATATTTAATAATCATGTTACAAAATGTTACACAATGGTCAATGATCTCCCTACTGTTATAAAAGCATATGACTTTTACAGCTAGGGTTGTAAACAGTCATAAAATTAAACTTTGTTTGATCAGACCAGCAGTAATCGAAATTTAAGATCAAAACTGTATTAGAGTCCGTACATCTGTTTTTAATATTGGTGGACCTTTAACAAGAAATTTCACAAATTTTAACACTTTAACGACGAAATGTCCATGTACATTTTTTTTTTTTTTTTTAGAATTTTTTTGACAGTAAAGGAAATATATAAACACACATAAACATACACACACAAACTGAGAGAGTTTTTGTAAGATCTCTCTCTCTCAAAATTGCTGACTTACAGCTATAAACCATTATTTTTTTCAGAACATGCATGATAAACAAAACCAAATATTTTGAGTCAATTGGTGAAATCCTTCCTGAGATTTAATTTTGCACCCAAAATATTCTAATAGACACTAAGTATCTGGCGGAATCCTAAACTTCAAATGTGTGACATTTATTAATGACATATATGAAAATAATTCAAAGTAATTTGGTTCTCGGATTCAAATGTTTTCAGGGAATAATGCTCACATACAGAAACGCGCTCAAAAATACAGAGAAGAAAGTGGTCTAAGGCTATCATTTGCTAAAAAAACTTACATTAAAACAGAATATTGACTATATATTGTTGTAAAATACGAAGAAAAATCTTCGCAGTACACCGCTAAAAAATAAATATCTAGGACACTAGTACCTTAAGAAACTGCGCTCATGCTAAATCATAGCATATGTGCGAAAAGTTTTCCTTAAAAGGAAAAATAGTTAATTTTGAGAATCAAACATATAGCTTTAGAAAGTGTTTGGAATATGCTTATTAGAATTGATTTAATTCTGCAGTTCGGAGTTCATGTACCAGCGATAAACAATTCAGCTTTGCCCAGGAATACGCCTACGTTCTACGTATGACGGAACGAAACCCAACCGACCAAAAATATTATTTTCAGGGCTTCAGAAAAGCACAACATCAACGTAATCCTGATTCAGTACTGGAGAACCTCACTTTTATTTTCTTATATCAGTAATTTTTACGTATATTTAAATGATAGATACTGTAGCCCATCGTCTTTTGTCATAGCTTGAACATTCACGTATTGGATTTCACAAATATATGGTTACGTACCAAACTGCTACATTGGATATGATCTACCATTACAGTTTTCCCTCAGCCTATGTCCTCGCATATCGTCTTCCATTTCGACCTATTTTTACGATGCTTAAGTGACCATATTTCTTTTTAGTAATATGATATACAGGCCAATGAATCCACTCTTATTTTCCCGTACTCTTAATCTGAAATAAATTACTCTGGTATATTCCGTAAAAAAGTTAAACGTTCTCCTACAATTATTTCGTGTCCTCTACATTTCAAGTGATTTTTGATGGAACTTCCTTACGTTTCTTCGTGTGAATATTCTAGTTCGTTGAGTGTTTTGTATTATACTTTGAACAATAATTATTTTTTACTATTACTGTGGAAGTGAAAATATTTTTAAGTCTGTACTCTTGTATTTTAATATTAAGTTTGTTTTGAATAAAATACACCTATACTGACCGACTGTTTTGATGTTATTTACTAATCATGTCGAAGTGGTTGCATAGTGAAGAAATATAGACATACAACAAGAAATAACCGTATCTGTGCAAACGTTTCTGACAAAATACACTAAATTTTAATTGACTAGTAGATTTTGTTTGTAGAAAAAAATCAGAATGATACTAGTAAGACGTGTTACCATTTTATATTTTCAGCGACACTGGATACAGTTAAGGATAATAAAGATCAATTTTTCGTTGAAATACAGAAGAAATAGGTTTCAGCTGCCCTTGGAAGTGAGTTCGTGAAAGGCTAGGAGGATGAACAAAGCAACAAAGAGCAGCATACAAATGAAAGGTCTATGGTTAATAGGGGTATCTTGGAGAAAAGCCAACAGACAACATCGTCCGGCACAAATCAAATATACAAAAATTCGGAATGACCTCTCCAGAAATCGAACCGGAATCGCCTTTGTGGGAGGCGAACGCACTAGCCGCCAAGCCAACCATTATCCCATATACAATTAGAGAAATGCGCTCTATGGTTTAAAGGGCTGTGGCCAAGTTTTCATATTTCTGACAATAATTACTTTGTATGACATAAACGGGAGATGATATAGTCAAATATCCCTGTCACTTTGATATAACTGGTTTTTACTACTTTGATATTGTCTAGTCAAAATATACCGTGATGATAGGTAACAATTTAATTAACGAAATTTCCTTTTCATTGAAATATTAGTTAACACGTCTTTATACTGCTTGTGTCGAAAAATTGCATTATAAAATAAAACCAATCCACAGCAAAGTTACTGAGCAATTTTACGATATCGGGTTTCATTTAGGTTTTAAAAAAATTACATTCTCTAAAGCCGAAAAACTCTGACTCAATACCCTGACACTCTGGTGTGTGTGTGCATGCTATCGTAGTTTGTACAAGCAGCCGTGACTAGTCTTACCACAACCTTCGGCCTGCTCGCTCGTTCGCACACATTTATCCAACTGTGCGCGCCAGCAAGTTGAGACCATTATTGTTATCGTGGCAGGTCTGCCGTAAGCTGGATTTTCTTCTGACCGTTCTTCCCTCCCCTTCAACAATAGACCAACTCCCCTCCTCATTTTTCCTTTCTCAGTTTCAATTCTGTCGCTACGACGCTTAGCGGCTGGAGAAGTAGGGAGTCAGTAATTGAAACTTTTCGTTGTTCTCGCTGTCGCCATTTCGGCGAGTGGCAAATGGCGAGCTCTCTTGTCTGGCGTTGTTGTACGCAGACTGGAGTACATCGAGGCTTCGCAATTTCGCCAAACTGCTGACCGAATAACACAGGCGGTACTTCGTAAGTACTGGCACGCGACACGTACGGAGAATGAACCTTCTGAATGAACGCGGGGTAAATATACACGTTACTATCAGCAGTGGCATTTGCGTGATGTTTGCAAGCTTAAGTCCATTAAATTTACGTTTACAGTCAGAAACGAATGATTTTGCCTTAACGTCGTTGGTTAAAAAATAGCACCTCGTCTCCCTAAAAGAGAGAAAACACTCGTTCTTACTTCTGAAAATATCATTAACGAAGCATTTCGTAAAAACTGGAACCAAAACATGTAGTTATATTTTTTTACCTCTTATCAATTGCCTATTTTGATGCATGTAACTAAAGGAAAAATAAATACTTAAATCATTCTGTTCGTCAGTTTTCGATAATAATACACGAACTAATGATGTCCACTCTTGTAAAACCTGAAGATTTAAACCATCTTCGAATGTAACTAAAGCACACGCAGCTTTATGAAAAGAGCAGTCCAAACTCTGGGAGGTGATTTCTCATGAAAAAATAAGCTGATGTTATATAGAGCGCGTCCAAGAAAAGTAAATATTAAGGCAGTTATGACCCTTGAAAAACGAGTTTGATAATATCATTTTGTCAAAATATCAAATACTGCTAAGAGTTATATTACTTTTCTGTAGGAGACGTTAACTTTTACTGAGATCATCAGCCTGTAAACATGTAATCCTTCAAAGCTTCCCATTTCGTGAAAATAATAAAAGTGACACCTTTATATTGCATAAAATTACTTTGCTGGCATGTTTCGTGAACATTTCATTCTGTCTGTTCGAGTAGCTCATCGTAAGGAACAAAAAAGGTCATCTTGTTGCTAGTGTGTAGAATGCACCGTTTACCTGAAAAATGCACACAACTGTTGCTGCGACAATATTGCAACGCTTGTTAAGCAGGCAAAAAGTGGTACTTCCACCCAGGAATTCGTTTGCACTTGTTGGGTGCTCTAAGCGGAGAATGAAACCTTTGACGCAATATTTAGGATGCATGTGAATAAGTCCTGCGAATTAAACTTAAAAAAAAAAATAATAATAATAATAATAAAAATAACGTGACTGAATGGTTTTCTATAATTTTTATAAAATATAATTTTTTATTTGAAAAAAAAATAAATTTTAAACAACATTAAACCCCTTAAGTTAATTTTAAAATAATTTGAAAAAGTTTTCAATAATTTAATTTTTTAATTTATTTCGCTGTGTTCTGTTAAAGAAGTTGATATTGCGATTGTCGCTTTTTTGTGTTGGTATCATAGCACATCGTTGCTGTCATTTACCAAAGTAAATAAAACATTTTCAAAACGAATGCAATTATTTCAGACTGTACTTAAGTAATGTTACAATGTTTTTAAAATTCATGAACTTTTCTCTTCGAAAAAATATCAGTTAGAAAAAATACTACCTAACCAAATTTGTTGCCAAATTCATTGAGTTGATCCTAAGAATTTTAAGGTGTACATACATGGAGTTTTCACATGCTATTAGGATCAGTATCACAGTGTCAATTTCCCTAAGAGCACGGCGCGTATAAACAGTAATAGTTCCTTGGCGGAAGTACCACATTTTGCCTACAAACGAGGTATTACATTATCGTCACAGCAACATTTGTGTACATTTTTCTGGTATATGGTGCATTCTGGGCGCTTGCAACAAGAGGGCCGTTTTTTGTTACTCGCAATGTACTGCTTGACTAGACAACATGAAATGTTCACAAAACCTGACGGCCAAGCAATTTTATGCAATATGATTGTGGCCACCTCTATTATTTTCATAAAAGGGAAGATTTGAAGGCTGAAATGTTTAAATGTTTAAGACCTCAAAAACACTGTATATCACCCAAAGAATCTAAATTTATCTCCTAGCAGTTTCTGATGTCTTGATAAAACACAATTTTTAAATTCGATTTTAAGGCCTTAATCCTCCCTAAAGATTCACTTGTATTGAAAGTGCACCTTCTAATGTCGACTTACTTTTCAAGAGAAATCACCTGCCGAAGCTTGGTCTATTAATTGGCCTGTACTTTCATCACCGGGCAATCAGCATGTAGTTTACTGTTTGCAAGAGGCAGTCCCAGTAGTAGTACAGCGTGCAAACAAAAGTATTTTGACACTGCAACACGTTAACTCGTAACTTAATTTGTCGCTGAATCAGGGGCGTCATTTGGGGAGAAGGGGCAAATGCCCCGCCATTAATTTAGAATTTAAGCGGATATATATATATATATATATATGTATATTTGTATTTTGCTATTTAAACAATGCTGACTGAAGCGCAAATAAACTGAAGTTTTGTTATGAAAGGTTCTAATTTATACATGACTAATTAATAAAAAAGATGTAGTAAGGTCACTGTTACCGAAAAAAAATCTTGCCCCTCCCTCTAGAAAAAAACCTGAAATGACGCCCCTGCACTAAATGAGTTTCTGGGTTTCGCGCTGATAAAAATCTCTTAACTGTATATCTAACTTTTTAATGTTTTTTTTTCTGTCATTTATATCCGTAAGGAAAACATATAACCGACAGAGATAAACGTTTCACGTAATATCTATTCATAAAAACAGGCTATTTCAGAATTTTTCAAAATTCCTCCTGTAAGAGGGGAATAGATCTGAAATGATGACTTTGTAAATACTCGAAACACAATTTCAGTATATTTTCCGTATTCGACACAAAAATATAAAAACTGTAACATGTTGTTACACAATGTTTTTATTGTAAGTCGTTATATATATTGGGCGTTCATAAGTTATTATTAGTTTGGGGGGTTTCACTCAGATGGTAGCTACACTGTGGGTTTATTTAGATGTTATTTAGGGTTAAAAGACTAAGAGACAGTAATGGTTGAACGGGCATTTACTATACTACAATGGCAGGTACTCTGAATACAAACTAAGTTACAATGTGATCTATTTATTTAGGAGGGGAGCGCAATATTA
>PNEQ01132558.1:0-53973 GCA_003012365.1 Medauroidea extradentata | reverse complement strand
TCATCGACGGACGAGCACGCACCCGCCGGGGCTCGAGCCCGAGTCCCCGGCGGAAAACTGCACTGCTGTAGATGCGGTGAGTGCTGGAGGTCGACCCTCGACGACAGACGACAGCAGACAGACCGCCCGACGGACGACAGACCGCCCCGTTTGCTTGGTAACAGCGCCTTATATCGGCGTGCTTGTCCTCGATATTGTGCAACTAACAAGGGGGGAGGTGAGTTGCTGTCTTCCGTGGTTTCCCAACGCTGACCTGACTGCCGCTCGGACGTTTTGCTGTCCGGCTTGCCAGGCAATATTGCAACAATGTGTATTGATTCATAATCGACGTATTTCGACCACAATGAAGTTTCATATTTCAGAATGATTTTCGTTTTAATAGTAATGCATACTTTAACATTCGAAAAAAATTACCAACTTTCTGAACTTATCAACTACCCTAGTAGCAAATACAATCATTTTTAGTTGGCCAACTGTTGGCAGAAGCGGCCAACGTTCGCTAGCCCGATGGTCTACTTTTGCTGGAATGGTTGTTAATCATGTCATATCAGTAAATATGTTTGTAGTTATACTGAAATAATTTTAATGCGGGCAACATAGTTTAAATGACTGACATATTTCAGTATACGGTCCATAAGCAGACGTAGCAAACTAACCCACAAGCATCTGAGTATAATAAGAATGCTTGTGGTACACTTGTGGTTAATGTGTGGGTGATTTCATTATGCATGATGTATGCCACATGTGGCCACGGGTGTATTCCGAATGTTTACTGCCTGTGGGCTGCTTATTACGATCAGATTTACACAAGTGGGCCAGTTGATGTTTGCTATTTGGGTAAAGACGTGCAAAAGCTTTAAAAGCTGTTTTAAGTGTTTTTAATGAATCGTATCTTGAACCGAGCGGACTACTGTCGTGTTTTAACGTCCAATAAATACCACTAAAATAGTCTAAAATATGACACAAGTAACTAAAAACGCTATGTAAGTTTTATTGTGCAAGATTACTTAATTATTAAGGTAAAAATTTGTTTTTATACACTTTCGAGTCAGATGACACGGAAAGCAAGTACGACCAGCGAGAAATAATTTATACGGGGGGAAATTAATCCTGCCCTTGTACAACCTGTAAGTGCCTAGGGAATAAATATTTAACTAACTTGTTTTCATGAATACTCTCAACGTTACGTGGCCCAGTTGTTTGTATAGCAAGTCTATGGTTCGGAAGATTCTGGTATAGAATTCCATGTCTCTGCAAACGTGAAATTCTTAAACTTAAGAACTGCAAGGCTTACGAAATTAGTGCCACTTGGATGAAGTTGTGCGAAGGGGTAAAAATTGATTATGCAGTCCACTACCCAATGAAGTTCTTCAACAGCAATAGCCCAACCATAACATTACCTCATAATATTATCATCTAGGTTAGAAACCAATTACGGTTCTGCGAAACAAATTACCCGCCAAATCTCCCTAGTGGTAGTCAACTTTAAGTGAAAGTATTTTAAAAAATGTAATTGATACCATAGCCCCCAATGGTAGTACTCTCGAGATATTAAGAGCCGATCAGGATGTACTTAGGTAAAGAGACAAAATAACATCCGTAGTTAGTTCCGTACAACCCTCTTACCTGACATTTTCTGTAAATCAATTTTTACTTGCTGCAATGCTTGACTTTTTTTGTTTGCTCTTCAGAAAACGTTTCCATTTCGTTGCCCGGTAAACTAAATATTGTGTCTACTAAATAACTGAGGTGTACTTTTTCAGACGTTTTATAAATTTTGCCTTTTCGTAAAATCCTTTCCTTACCATCTTTAAAACTCAGTATGTTTTCACCATACTGGGAGAAAAGGAACACTAAAGTAATTTACGGTACACTAGTTACATACTTTCTCAAAATCTGCCATACTCTTTGACTCGTATAGGCACTTTCAATACAATCGCAAAAAACATATTTACCCCAGGTGTCTATGAAGTAGGCTACTTGCTTACTAACCGGGTTGGATACATTTAATGAGCAGTACTTCCTCTCGCCCACCATTGAGTTTTACGTTTATTTTAATTTTCATGCCAGTGGTCTAAAAATGATACACTAGTTCAGCTACATGAACGTTTATTTTCGATAATGGAATGGTAATAGTAAGCTTACGTCATATGAACATTAAATATTTTCAAAGAATATGTCTAACTACATGGTTATGCAGAAATGTTGGCGTATATGTTCTGTTGTTACGTCAAAGTTATTACGCAGAATTCCTTCGCATAAGAATGTGCTGAAACCACGATCTCTCGTTGGATTATGTTTTCGTGTTGTGATCAAAACTGGTAACAAATGATTTTCATTTCAGTAAATAAAAAACCCTAATTAAACTGGTTTGGTTGATGTAGCTTCATTGACAACTGTACACGAAAGAAACAAATAGTTTCGTACGATATGTGTAGTTTATCATAGAATACTTACACTTATTTGTGATCACATACATAAATTAACAATACTAGGCAACTACTTTAGAATGGGACCATCAAAGAAATTATTTAATTAACAGACAATAGAACTGCTAAAGAAGGCTTCAGTATCAACTTACTGGCAGAGAAACTGCTTTTCTTGGAAAATATAGCCCTTAAACAGTGTTCCTATTGACGACCAGAACAAAGCGACTAGCTACTATAGCAAATTTCTGACAGTTAAGGGGAAAGGACACGCGTCAATTCAAATGTGTAAATTTTAGTATTAAAACGTATTTTTAAATCTCATCATTAAAAATATGGCTATGTCAAAACACAAAGGAAGTCTCTGTGGTTTGTTTAAATTACGTATTGATGAAATGTTTGTATTAGTTCACACTGTTTAAGCGTGTGGAGTGGAATGTTGATTAATTAATATGGATTATTTCAGATTCCCTCTACCATGCAATCGCTTACGAAGTCAGAAATTATATTAGTGCATAATTTATGCACTGACGAAGTTAGGTTTTCTGAAATAAAACTAAAATAAGAATTACCATGGAAAATAATGTAATCCAAAATTACGACACTACATCCCTGTCACGATTGATGTTTCAATACGACTAACAAAATATATTGACGTGATTAAAGGATATCGTTAAAAGCCAGCGATTTGGTGCAATGGTAGAACTCTCGCCTTGCGTTCTGGATCCGGGAATACTGGTTTCTATTAGCCAAAATTTTACAAAATTTTTGGACGATTCTTAAAAAGGGGTCGATTACCTTGCCGTTTTTCCTGTTTCCCTCTAACAAGGACTTGAATCATTTCAAATGGCACATAAAACATAACATTACTTTAAAAAAAATATACGGGGTGGAGTGTAAATGGCGGAATAACTCACGAAAACAGATAGCCAGATATAAATACAAAATAATGAGCGTAGCAGCCACGACTATATTGCCTATCGATTCGGCGTAAAACCATCGTGAAAGATGGGTTGATGAACACGTGAAGTCACGATAAAAACCCCTAAGAATGGAATGTTGACGTTCCGGATTCAATTCAGATACATGAGGGAACGTAGCTATGCACGGTTGTACATCGCTAGTAGGTAGTGGTCTCCGGAAGAATGTCACCATGTATGTGATACTTGGGTTGCCTAACTGTTGATAGTCCCACAATGCTCCAACTTCGAGTGTTTGCATTGCATTTATACAACTATGTGTGTGTGCGTATTCGCTCCCCCACGTGAACCTGTTTTGCTACTTATGTCATTCGGGGTTTTTATTCTCTTAGAAGGGTCGCTACAATGGTCCAGGTACAGAAACACATGCATAATAACGGACGTGTCTGCATAATGCCAACGTTTTGGATCGGGTGATCGTCACATTTTTCCCCAGCATCTGTATCACGATGCATCTTAATCGAATCCGAAAGTCAATGTTCTTTTCTTAGTTGTCGTTGATTCATCGTCATTTCATATGTTCATCTACACAACCTTTACAATGATTGTACACCTCTGCAATTGACGATAAGGGCGTGATTGCTATATACATATTGTCCTTTATTTAAGGCTGTTTAGCTCTACCCGCAAGATTTCTCGTAATCTAAATTCCAGCGTGCGTATATTTTTGTCTTCAACAAACTGTTTTAACTAACCTTAAACTTGATTAAGTGTATTACAAACACTTACGAACATCTACGAGACGGCCCAGCGTATATTACCTTAGATATTTTTCCATCCCGCGTGTATTCTAGAGGTTTGGCAGATTTACGTGCGAGAGAACATAGAGTCCCAAGATGAGGTGTATAAAATGTAAAATGTTTTCAGCGCGCCAGATAAATGAATCGCTCTTGCCGACGCAGCAGAATCTGTGCTGGAGCTCATCAATTAGCGTCCCTGCTCTCCACGGAGACACTGGCGGGGTGTTTCCTCAACTCGACGCCGGCTGCGTGGCGGTCGGCTATTACAGCGAGGTAATTACCCAGCAGGCTATGCAGGGAGTTGAGAGGGGTAGCGGGAGAGGGAGCTGAGCTCCGCTAAAGGATCGCTCTTAATGACTATTCTCACACTCTGAGCACCAAGGAAGGTTAACTACGGATTGTTTTAGCCCGAGAGTGTGCTCCGACCTCATGTGTGGGATACCTTCAAGTTCACGCAACACGCGCTCGAAGGAGAGATAACGTATCGTTTGCCCCAGTTTAGAATTTTGCTAACAGTAAATTTGATAATAGTTATACAGCTTTAAGTTTGTACCTAGATAAAGTGTGACATACAACAGTGTGTGTGCGTGTGTGAGTGTGCATACGCATACATATCTCTCGGCCATTTTAAGGTATTTTCAACTCTCAGAGCAAATTTATAACAATTGGTCTTACGTCCTACTAATCCTTTTTGGCATCTATATTTAATTTTTGTTGTTTAATCTATATAATATACACATATAAGTGTAGTAACACGTTTATACGTTTGTAAGCTGTAATCTTTTGAGGGAGCGTAATCACGTTGTCGACATGTCTTTTCTTGAATCACATATTTATGTTTATCCCATACCCGAAAGACACAAACGTGAAACTGATACCGAAATGTTGAAAAGTTGTAGGTTAACAACTATAATATATATATAAATTTATTTTACGGGGAATTCACGGAAACCACAGTGATACAGAAACATAACTTACTTTAAAATAGTAGTGTCATGGTGTAAAAAGTGTAATAAAATGCAAGTTAAACAAGTTATAAACATCGTAAATATGGTTCTATACACACTTCTATGATTTATGTAGTGAATATTTCTCACCAATAACGTACCATTTCTCTAAATAATTAACAAAACAAAATGAGAAATGCACGTATCGATGTGCTGCATGTGATAGAACTTCGGTTTTTAATGCTAACCGAATTAAATGATAAACATCCTTTAAAGCTTTCTGAAAAAGGAGAAATAGCTGGATAGAATGCTATCGGCGACTAAAATGAAATCTAAAAATGCGCCCGTAGTCAACGGGGAAAGCCATATTTTCCAGAAGTGCAAACGCGTGGCATGTCTGGGATTTCAAATCCGCATTGCCACAGGGAATAAAAGCGTGTTAATTCAAATGCTGTCGTAGCCAAGGGTCTCATTTCATGGGTAGGCCTACTTTGACGCTAACAAAATAAATTATTATTTATCGGCTCTTAATGGGATGCAATTCCATACTAACACATAAGGGAACTTTGATATTAAAATTGAAGTCAGTTATAAACCCTAACAGTTCGTCTATAATTTTTGTTACATTTTGTTTATCATATTCGAGGACCAGCTATTTCAAAATCACTGTCGAAATTGTTAAAGGTCAAAGTAAATATTTTACTTTAATTAATTGTTTATAACACAATATCACTTACTTGACTCTTGGATACAAATGTTATCACGTCCGCTAATATATTTTCAAAGATTTATTTTGAACGAAATTGTAGTAAAGCGAAAGAATATTCTGTTTATGCTTTCTGTGTATATTGATGCGTTATAGGTTTATTAATAAGAAAATAGTCGTTAAATAAAGCATTGATATTTATATATGCAGCTAATGTTTCTTAGAATTAAGTGATTACGTAGTGTGATACGTATGATTTTTGTCAATACTTTTCTTGCAGCTTTAATGTACAAGTACAGGTGTTTATTTCCTGTGTTTTTAAATATGACTTCAAATAAATATATACATAAGGAATTATAAAACTGTCAGATGTCTTCTTTAAAATGCTGGCATATGAAATAAAACATTAAAATCTGTTAACTTGCCCCATTGTTCCCTTGTTTACTATCTTGAGACAATATATATTGCGGAAACAATAACGTTGGTTACGTATACAGTACCACAGTCACAATTAAGGAAATGTTAAAATACATTTTAGTAGTCAAGTACTTAGGACTAGCGTGATATAACTTTCACTGCTCTATCTTGTCTGTGACCCAAAACCTCAAACCACCTCCTCGTAGCCAGGAGCCTTAATAGGAGGTGTTCACGAACGTTCGTGATGGTGTAAAATGAACAAGGGCATCCGCCATGAAACACCGAAATAGTACGATAACTTTTCCCCCTCGGGGCGTGTAGCACCACTGTCAGTTTGACGTTTACGTGGCAGCACACACGCGACACGCTCGGCACGCACGTGCGGCGGGTCGCCTATGCTCACAGGCGCCGAGGACACCCTGTCCAATAAAACACTGTCTCTTCAACGTAACGCATCCGCTCCGCTCGCCTGAGGAAGTTTTCCCAGCCAGACATGATGTATATTTAATCGAGTTTGTTTCGCGAGAAAGTGAAACATCTGTTTTAGAAGTTGTGTATGTTTCAAACGTGCAGTGAGGGAATGTCGGAATGGAAGTGAATAGATGAGGTTTTAGTAAGCGCTTAAGGGTGCTGCCTGCTTCGATGCTCTTATGCTAACAAGAATATAGATTCGCATTTTAAATTATATCATATGGTATCTTGTCACTCTTACGGTAGTAACTTTGTGACAAATTATTTTTTTTTCTATACTGAGAAAAGGAAAATATGTCAAAATAATAAAACATGGAAAAATATGTATATATGTTTGCGAGTGTTTCCTGGGCATAAAAAGGCTTATTCGTTCATAGATCTCGGGGTTTTTAAAATCAACTTAAAATATCCTACACTAATGTGGGCCTCCTCGAGACGAATAAAATTTCATTGGTGGTATAGTAATGTCACTGGTGAACCACTAAAAATTTTCATTTTTGAGTTTAGTAGTTCACCAACACATAGATATAAGTGCAATATACTCAGTTTAAAAGAAAAACAACACGTAAATTCACTTGATTTAGTAGCATAGGACGTTTTCCCTGATTGCCAGTACCGAGCTAAAAAGTTAATTTATTTTATTTTAAGGTGTGATAATTTCAGCACACGCAGACTACAAACAACTTAAATTGTTGCCTTTGTACTTTTGCTTAAAATTAACGCCAACCATTCTGTCATTTAACGTTTTTTTTTTTTTTTGGAGAAACTAATATCTTTATAAATGCATTTTACTCAAAATCGGGAACTTCGGTTGTTTTCTTTTTTAACTGGGCCATTTATATGTCGGTTCTACAAGAGCTGAATCACATGAAATTAAATTTAATATCAAAATCCATGTTCTTGCTTCCGCCTGTGCTCTGAGACGTCTGTCCAGGTCTTTGAGCGATGTGCAAACCTTCCGTGTAAAGACGTTTATTCGAAAACAGCTGAACGTAGGCCTGCGTAAGAGACGTCTGCTCAGTAACAGCATTTGTAGGTAGTACACGTCTACAACTTTTACCCATTTCACGTCCTCAAGTAATTTTAAGTTTTGTTAGTTACCGGTCGAAAGTTACGAAAGTTAGAGCTTTTGCATGCGTTTCCGAGAATGAAATTATTGGTGCTGAATCTTCAAAAATGTGTAAGTGTGAACAATTCATCTTTATATCCAGTATTATGTCTTTGAATGATAGTGGAATCACTGAGTGTGTTTTAAAGATGAACTGTTGGCGAAACGTAGGCAGGTACGTGGGCCTTACGTCTTGTCGACAGTGAGGTCGTTAGAGACGGCCACACGCAGCTTGGTCCAAGGACAGGACATGGGACAGGAGTTGGCCATGGCCTTTGTCAAGGTACCATCCCAGCATTCACCTGGAGCGATTTCAGGGAGACAATGGAAATCCGAAATCAGGATGGCCTGAGCCGGGGATCGAACCCGGGTCCTCCCGAATGCGAATCCAATGTGTTACCGTTGGGCCACTTCGCTCGGTTCTGGACAAAATAATACACGCTACTGTCTATTCGCGTTTAAGCGAGAGCGCGCGAAGCACATGCACGTGATCGAAGGTAAGGTCTGTCAATGAAAACACGCAGTGTTCACGTGATTGCAGTTTGTAATCAGGGGTGTCCGGAATGATCGCCATGTGTAGTGGCAGATAGGTACTGAGCGCAGAAAATCATGCAGGGACTGGTATGAACACGTAAAGTCGTGGGAACCTATGAGGGTGAATGAGAGAGGTATGAAGATCCCCGAGAAAGCTCTTTGGACAGCTACATCGTCCAGCACGATAAAGATTGCAGAAATTCGGGAATAAAACCCTATTTCTCAGGTATGCGACAATGCCATACCAATGTGCTATGGAAGAAATGTTGTAACTATTCACGAACGTTACCAATAATATGTGAAACGACAAACAAAACATAATAAAGTAACGCAATAATTATTTAACAATAAGTTATACAGGGAATTTAAATGAAATATTCACTTGCACATAGCAGTAGAAAAATATAATAATAAGCAATATTCGTTCATTAACATTATCAAAGCCCTAGATATGATCAAACCATCTGTATTGTGTATCTGACAGTGTTACGGAACTCGTAAAATACATTTTAAATACATTAATTTCACGATATTTACATCATACTTTTAAGAAATTCGTAACATAAGATATATAGAAACTAACCATTTTATAGAAATTATACGAAGTTTAAATGTAATCGATATCATTCATGTTGCGCGTGTTGTTGATATATAATTATTATACCGAACACGCAATGTATATATCACAATCTACGAACGATAAGTGATTAAACAGTACACAACAGCCCTAGTTGGGCGTGCATGAGATTACTTTCCTTCGACACTGTCAGAAAACAATACGAACACTCGCTTGACCAGTCACCAATTTAACTCTCGTCACACTGATAGTCCAGGCCCAAAATTAAAAATTCCCTCTCTGTAAAGTGCAAGAAGCATTTCATGTAACAATTGGGGAAACAACTTTCTTAGTTTATTTTGACCTCGCTGAATACTAAACTGCCTGTTGCCAAAGCGAAATTTGGACCGGAAGTCCAATATCCAGTATGGTGCCAAAACTCTGTTTCCGTACGTCTCCTTTGTCGGTTGGCTTAAAATAACTATTAAAACACTTTTTTACTGGTTTTCTCTGATTCCAAACGCATTGCATCACTCAAAATTAATTTACTATATGTTTCGAGGTCATGGGTTACAATATTATTCCCAAGATGGCCCAAGATGTCCATCAAAACTTTATTATGTTTACATGTGTACCATGCATGTACTTGTATTTGGAGTATTTGATAAATTGTGTCTAGTGGTTGAATGTTTGAATGTGTATAATGTAATGTAATGGGTGGGTGTCATAAGTATTTAAGTAATATCTTACACCTTCTGAAATCAAATTTAGTAACAATATTGTGTTACTGTAGTAAGTAACTTTTAGTCATTTATGTCATTATTTAGTATATGTATTTTTTTTCAGGATATGGCATCAGCGGTGGGCTCCGTAGTTGATACAGGTGAAATTTGCAACCACAACTCATGCATAATATGCCAGAAGAGAAAATGGTCTAAGGAAATGTTATCAGAACTGACGGATACCGACAAACTGACTCTTCTTAAGTACACTGGCTTGAGGAAAGAACTGTATGACTCTGATTTTACTACCACTGTAGTTAGACTCGAACAAACATTGATAAATAGTGAAGCGAAATTTAAGTACCACCGCGAATGCTACTCAAACTTTGCCAATTCTGGCAGACTGGAAAGGTTGAGAAACAAAACAGTGTCTTCCCAAGGGGTGGAATGTGCTGCTACAGAACCATTGTCATCTCGATACGTCACCAGAGTTAAGACTGGCCTTGTGGACATTAATAAGTGTGTTTGCTGCCAAAGTGAGAAAAACGAAGCATTGAGGCAGGTGATGACAAACCGAATGAATGAAACTATAAAGGAGCTGGCTAATTATGACCATGAACTGTTCGTTCGCATTAATTGTACGGCATACTTGATAGCATCAGACGTGAAATACCACATTCTGTGTTTAGTGAAGGCCCATTGAAGCCAGAAAAAGATACCGATGGAGATGAAGGATTGTGGCAAAATAATTTACCTCTGATCCAAATTTATAAAGAACTCAAAGTCTCTGCCTCTTTGGGCCACGTTTTGCAACTCTCAGATGTTTGGGACAGATATCTTCACCTGGCGAGAGTAATAGACATTGAGGTACCAAAGTATTTTCAATCTCGCTTGTCAACTTTTAAAGAGAAATTGTAGAACAGCATTAAGGACTCGTTTATTTTCTTTCAGCCCTTAAACAAGGACATCACAGGAAGGCAAACTCTCCTTATACCTCGGAAGTTTTCAACCAAGGTAACTCCTGATGCTGCTCTAGGAGACATAGATCAAGATATTCCAATCCAGAGGCAAGTACTTGATGACGATTTTCGCACTCTTGTTCATGCAGCGCTGCTGCTTAGAGGAGAGCTACAAGATTCCCTGGGTCATTCAGGACTTCATGTTTCACAAGGAGAGGCTGCTGCAGTAATACCAAATAATCTTCATTTGTTCCTGAGCATATTGATAGACGGAGACGAGGTTGTTGATGATGTTATTGACGACCGAGATGATGAGTCAAACAATGAAGAAACAGACGGCGAGAACTGACAATCTGTGCAAGTACATCATTCACCCACAAATGCTAAAATGCTAGGCTCTCTATAGGCCAAGATATTGTCAATGCTGTGAGTGGTGTTAAGAAGCAAAACATATCGGATTAGCTTTATCTGTACATCAGCAGACACGATCTCGTAAACTTGTAACTCTGCTACACTCGGCTGGTTATTGTATAACCTACAAGCAGGCCCTCCAAGCAGATAAAGCTCTCGCAAATATAACTTTGAAGTCTCTCGACAAAGCTACTGGTGCTGTCATCCCCCCAAATTTCAAGGTGTCTACAACTGATGACAGCAATGAACCAGTTTTACATATAACAGTGGACAATATCGATATTCTAACAGATACCCTTAATGGCAAAATGACATTCCATGCAACCCAGATGGTTGCTTTCCAACGAGGTGGCCAAAGTACAGATGAAATCTTGCACACAGTGAAGTTTGACCCTATATCAACATTAAAGGTCCCCGATGTGTTAATGATTTAATTCCTCCAAAATTCCAAAGGTGAGATCAGAGCCTCATTTTACGAAAGCAGTTGAAGCCGATTGGTTTCATGTCAGTGAGCCTGGAGGAATGGAAAACTTGCCACCGTATGTCAAGGAGTCTCGACTACAAGATATGGCCTTCTGGTTATCTCGTGTACCCAATGCGATCAAGATAGGTTGGACAGAATACAATAAAATATCATCCACCTCTACCTATGAAGTTTCGGCTATATGATATATGCCCTTGATCCTGAACCCTGCTCACGAGATGACAACGCTTAACTCCGTCGTTCGAAGATGCATTGCGACTGCTGACAAGTTTAGAAAGCATTATGTGATACTGACTACAGACCAAGCCTTGTACTGCAAGCTGTTGGAACTGAAATGGTCTTCGGAAGAGGTACAGAACCGAGTTATTCTAAGGACGGGTGGCCTTCACATAGCCATGAACGTCCTAAAGGTTATCCGAAAGCATATGACCGGGAGTGGCCTCAGCGAAAAGTGGCTAGAAAGTGGACTATTGGGTGAAGGCAGTGTTTTCAAAGTTCTCAATGGAAAGGCTTATGGAAAAGGGATGAGAGCTCACAAAATCACGCTTCAAGCTATATGGCAGATTATAGCTCCTCAATCATGTCATTCTTTGAAGAGAATGGCATAGAACCTGCAGAGGTTATGCACATATCGAAGGACCCCCTACAGTTGAAATGTTTTCTACAAAGAGAAGAAAACTTACAATTATTATCTGAGTTTGTGAAAGAAAAGTCGAAATAAAGCCTAAATATTGCACACATATCGAGGAGTTCTGACAGAAATGCTTCCATTTATCGCGCGATATGACCATGGAAATTGCTTCAGATCTCTCACAGCATATGTCTGTGACATGAACCAGTTGCCCATCGAAGTTGAAGAACAATTCTTGAATGGAGACTTCGCAGTGCTATGTTCCCTGCAGAAATTGTCCCAAGTTGATCCAGACTACACAACAGGAATGGGTTGTCGGTATAAGCAAGGGCGCTGCTGGATAAATCGGGATACTCAAGATGTAGCTAAAGTTCAGCGTTGGGCACTATAATTTCACTGGAGAGGAGAAATCATTCAACAAATATTCGCAATGTATGGACAAGGTCTACCGGAGAATGGTTGGGATGAGAAACCAGGTCGAAGAGAAAGAGATAACTACGACGAGAATTCATTTTCAAGGTTATGCAATCGTTCAACTTAATGGACTGTATGTCTCCCACCTCAAGTGTCTGCAACATCGCCACAAAAGATCGAGCAATCAAAGATATTCAAGCATCGCTCCTCGAAGCACAGAGCGCGGGTCAGAGCAGGTAAACAATTTTGTGAAAGAGTGGCTTATTCTTCAAGAGTCATCCGGAAAACCTGTTAAAAGTTTATATTCTATCGTACCCAAAAATTTTGCTTTGACCCTCTCAGACCTCTTTATAGTCAAAGACACTAAAGATCGGAAGAAGGTTGTACAAGCTGACAGGGATGTTCTACATCGTCTGATTGTAGCTTACGAAGCAGGCAGACAAATTAACTTGTCCTCGATTTTGAAACACGATCTTCTTCCGGTAGCTTTATCATTGGAGGAATTAGATGGTACCCTCAGATCATCTGAAAAGGCATCCGTTTTTAAAACTTGTTACTGAAGGTGTGGAATGCCCAAACTCCATTGACATCGACCGGGACACTTCACAACTGATTATTGATGGTCAAGCTTTAGTGAACAGCATAGGAAAACCAGCAAACACAGTTACTTACGGAGACCTCGCTGCAATCTTCATTGATAGAATAGTTCAACTTGGAAGGCCGTATGCCAGAGTTGACATCCTTTTCGATAGGTATCGTCCAAAGTCAATTAAAAGTGTGACCTGCTACAGACGAACCGGGGAGGCCGCTCCAGTTACAAAGGACCTCACAAGTGCAGCTGTACCACTGCCAAAATATTGGAAAAAATTTGTAGCACTGGGGGAAGACGAGGCAAACCTCGCCTGCTTCCTCTCTGAAGAACTTCTTCAGTATAACTTTGGGGCCATCGAAATAGTTGCATCTGGAGGGTTCATACATGAAAAGGATGTGCGATCAATCAACCCCGAATCTGACGTCGGTACCTTGGCTGCATCACATAAGGAGGCAGACACTACATGCTGTAAACTCCGATGCTGACAACATAGTCGTCATGGCCAGGGATTCAGACATATGTTTGCTGCTGATCCATCATTTCGAGAAAATTACCAGCTCTACAGTGTGGATGATGAGTGGAACAGCAAAAGAGAGAAAATATCTCCTAATCCACGAGATATGCAAAATGTTACACAATTCTCAAAAAAGAAACATCTTAGCATTCCACGCAATCACTGGTTGCAATACGACATCTCACATTGCAACAATAACTAAAAAAGCAGCATGGAAAGTCTTCAATGGAACAGCCTGCCAGCTTCTGAACAACCTAGGCCAATATCCACTATCTCCCTCATAAAACACCAATGCAGAAATGTTCTTGGTACAACTATACAAGGTTGGTTAAGTTTTTTTAAAGGTGTTTCACCAAGTCCAATTTAAGTTCATTTAATATTCAAACATTTCTGCTTGTCTGGACAGGTATGCAACGATGTATCCACCGGGGATGAAGCCAGACATCAGCTTTTCGGTGTTGCGAAAAAGCCGGAAGCCTTACCTCCCACAAGCGATGCACTGGGACTACATCTCCTACGATGCCATTACCAGGTAAAGACATTATGCCAAGTGCCATCATACAGTGAGTAAAACCAGTTGATTTCTTGCACTGACAATTTTAAACATGTTTCAGGTGAATGTGTGGGAAAACGCTCATCATGCCCAATCTGTGGTGTTTAATCCTGAGTCAAATGGGTGGAGGCTTCAAGAAGACCAATACACTCCCATCCTTATGACCCTTGAGCCCATCCCCAAAGCCTGCATGTGTATCATAGACTGTAATTTTTTCATCACAGTGTCTGACTTTAATGAGCACGTGCAAGAAAAGTGGACTGACTTGCACCAAATTTGCCACTGGTCTCGACAATGATTCAACCTTATGCAACCTTGTATAAGCTAAAAAAAAACCTTTGAATATTCGTTTTCTTATCTTCTCATCTACCTTGCATTAAATGGTGTTTGACCTCTGAAGTTGAAATATTTAATTTTTCTTGCTTCCTTGCTAATTTTCAAACAACAACGTTTCGGTGCCCATCTTCGAACCTATGTCTAATAAACTTATAGTAAATATTTTTTTTTAATGTTTCAAGGTGTTTAGCACCAGAAAAAAGGTCTGAGCAGATGTTTAAATAATTAATTTAACCCAACAGACAATGGAGACCTAGCGAAACACAGTTTTAGCCACCATCTTGAATACTGAACTTCCGGTACAAGTTTCGTTCTGGCAACAGGCAGATTCGTATTCAGCGAGGTCTAAATATGCTAAAAAAAGTTGTTTCCCCAATTGTTACATGAAATGCTTCTTGCATTGTTCTTTTTTGAAAATGTCCCTGGTCTATGAAGCAGTGCGCGCTGGTTAGTAGCTTGTACACCCCTTACCGCTTTTACTATGATCACACACTCTTGTTTACAAACTACAACTCTCACTTCTCGACGAATGAACTATAGTTGAGTGACTTGCTCATTGAGGCTATGGTGAGGCGTGATCCACTTGCTGAGTCGTCCTTACTGCCCCTGCACTTCTATGTCTTAGTTGGGCAAAATACGTCCACCTAGGTAGCCACAGTAACAGCGACGTTACAGAGCTGGTGAGAAGTGATGTGGGGTGAGAAAGGAGCAGAGCCGGAACAATGCGGTTGGAAGAACGTGAGGCAAATATCGTTAAAGGACAATATGGCGAACTAAATATGCTTAGCATTAGCACTTGTTACAAACGGCATGAACTGGAAACACAAACAATATGTACATTCTTATGGCTCTATTTTCTATGGCGGTTATAAATTTGCGGACTAAATTTCTCTTGGACTAATACTTAGAGTAAATATAGGGAAGAGGGAGTATCCTCTATACAGCTGCGTACGAAATTGTGTGTTCAACATGTGTCACGTAACTTTAGTGAAATATGCACGGGAGATTTGAAATAACATTGAGAGTCAAGATAACCATTGCTTAGTATTCACAACTATGTGGGTTATTTTGGTCCCTTATGAATATGTGAACTAAGGAGAACATGCTACCATATTATCGCATAGTATAATTGCGCAGAAATTTCAGAACGACAAATGTAAACAATGTTTGCCACGTTATTTTTTTCCTTAACCCAGCGGTTTTTTGAAAAATGAAAATATTAGCTACGTACTTATTATACGGTTTTGAACTGAGATCTTGGTGACACCACATGACTAAATAAATATTCTGGAAGATACGTAATGAGCTTCAAACAACACTACTACATTTTTACGCCAAGAATACATAAATAAACAACACCAAATCACAGAATAAGGAAGGTATAACAGAAGTGACATTCCTCGCTATTTCACGAACTCGTTATTTCTTTGTTTACACTCGGACGCCATGTTTGCACTGAGTTGTTTCTACAGCTTTTGATAGCTTGCTATACGTTTATTGCGGACTTATTGATTTTTTCAGTGAATTTATAGCTTGGGAATATTAGAGGATTTAATTCTTGACTGTTTAATTTCTGTTTATCGTTCGTATGGATATATAATTTCATGATTTATTTGAAAATGGAGAAGAAGAAACCTCGTGGCAAGTGAGAATGACTTTACAATAGGAGAAAATTATTTTGGGGTTCGTCCATGACTGTATTCGAAATAATCACGGTAAAAGTACGTACGATGATTATTATTAATATTACTAACGAGTACTGAACATCTTATCACGAGCGCTCATATGCACGTGATCCACGCGTTATTACACAGCCGTACAATTTTTATACGTGATTTCTGCCAAATTCTTTTACACAGACAAACTATTATCCTCTCGGCATTTAAAAAATTAATCTTGTATACAAACGCTTCATCAAAAAAACAAAGCTCAACCTTCATAGCCCTTCACAAATACATATGCGCACCAGGTATTTCGACAGTCGCGTGTAATTAATTTAAGATCTTTTGTTGGCGTAACATTGCAGACATAAATCAACCATCATTAAAGTAATAATCACAATCATTTCCGTAATCGAATTTGTTAAATATCCTCTGTATTAATAGCAGAAACACGGCCAAATTAGCACTATACAGCATACATTGTTTACTTTTTAACGCACTTTGAATATGGCGGAGCATCTGTAGCCAATCAGGGCATGAGGTCGCGCACATCAAAGGAACTGACACTCCATGTCGCTTCCGTTACTCCTTGTTTATTCTGTGACCAAACTCTCGAGACCATGTTGGACACACATTTGTGACGTAATGTTCCCTTTACTATAACCTCTATGGACTACCAGCACACAAAAATAGTAGCATTATTTATCCTGTACTAATTGAATGAGAATGTGTATATAAGTATTTGAAATGTTCAATTTTCAAAATAAATAAAAGAGCATGTCTATATTCTAAAATCATAAATAACAATATATAAAACTAAAACCAAATATCGTGAAAGGACAATATGGGAAAGTTCAGTCCTTTCGCATTGTTAATGCGGGAGATATTTTATCAACGGCGTAAACTGGAAACACTAGCATTATGCACAATCTTATGTCTATATATTCTATGGTGTTTATACATCATACGGAATAAATTTCTCTGAGGCTAACAGTATTAGAATATGTTTATAAATATTTTAATTTTAACTCATCAACTAAACTAAAAGAGAATACTGTATTCTAGAATCATTACTACATTTCAATTTATAAATAACAAAATATACAAATAAAACTACCCCTCAAGAAATGTACTACTGTAGAAGGAACAGCGCTCAAATAGGCGTGAACAGTAATTAAAGAACACGTCTCGTGCTTTTCTAATGACTTTCCTACATTGTCTTTATACAATATTTAATTGAGGTCCTCGATGAAAACATTCGGAACAACCGGCCTGATACAGCAAGATTCGCGTGTGTGAAAAACTGGGTTGATCCCGAAGGTAATCGAATCCGCAACGCCTTGGTGGGCTGCGACAGTTCTGCTCGTATGGACAACTGTGCTATCAAAATCTGAATGCGACAAAGAATTTGCACTGAGCGATGATTTACAATGAATAACAATGTTTCTCTAATAAGCACGTGTAACATGAAATTGACATACCGCTTTTGTTTATCTTGAAGAATGACAGTAAAAGTTTCAAGGTGAAATATTTTATGAAATAAAACCAAGTAAAATAGGCTGTCTAGT
The DNA here is from genome assembly GCA_003012365.1 of Medauroidea extradentata. Classification (NCBI taxonomy): domain Eukaryota; kingdom Metazoa; phylum Arthropoda; class Insecta; order Phasmatodea; family Phasmatidae; genus Medauroidea; species Medauroidea extradentata. Next base: position 36,243 of record PNEQ01132558.1, on the reverse strand, counting down.
AGCGCACTTAACCTCACAACAGAATATATATACTCTTGTACTACCCAGCACACAAAATTATTTTCTACAAATTACCCAGGAAATACTTCTTGTCTGCGGATGTTTTTGTATCTTAGTAATATAAAGAAATAATTTCAATCTACTGTTACGCTAGCCACGTGACGCAGTCGTTTATAAAAGACTTGCACACCAGAGGATTTGCAGCAGATTCCCGGTTCGACAATCATGATTTCGCGGTTTTCAATGATTTTCCTTATTCAGACTAGACAAAGAATGTTTTATCCTACCCGGCAGGGACGATTCCTCTTCCGATTTTAATCATCGTACCCGTTGATAGTTATTATGATAATATACTGATAATAACCTTACTTCTGTAAACAAGTTTCACTAACACTTACCAGCATTGATTGTGTCTTCATATTATTATGTCCATTGGGGTTTCTTCTGTCAGTTCTCGTGTTCGTGGTTTATAAATTACCTAATATTTCCGAAATGTTATTATTTTTTAAAATTTAATACTACTTAGCAGCTTATGTTTTATATATAATATTAATACAACTCATCTGTTAGAATACAACCTTTGAAAATATACACACGAAACAGAAAAAAAAATTAAACATGTGATGTAATTTAACACGTCTTTAAAAATGCACCACATGTTCGGCAAAAATTAATTTTGTATCTATGACAAGTATTATTTCGGTTTTTAATAGAATCAGTTTTTTTCAATGCGATGCCTCTTACCGTTATTTATAACTTAAATTTTATAAACGCCTTCTTCGCAAGCAGAGTACTGAGTAACAATGTAAACTGACAATAACTGGAACTTGTTATCCTACGCTAGTGACTGATATGTCGTTTACGTCAGGTCAGAGACGAATAGCGATTAACGTTTAGGAAAATCATAATAAAAACATACACTATACTAAACTAGTTTTAAGATTTTTTTACAGAGTGGAATACATTTTGTGAACTACTTTCAATTCGTTATAAATAGCTAAGCGTGTTTTTGTTTTAGGATTAATTCCATTCAAAAGAAAAGAGAATCTAGTGTAATAAGGTCAACCCCAACTTTTTACCCAGTTTGCATGATTAAGTACCTCTGGTTCTAAAGGGAACTATTCATCTCCAGTTTCCAACTCCCGTTTCCTCTCAACTATCCTCTTTCTAGGAATTAACTGTGAGTTACTGGATGGTTTAATAATCTGGTAATGCACAGTACGCATCTGGAACTCTCTCAGCGAGTAGTAGTTTTAGGTTTCTGGTGAACTTACAGAGAATTGAACCAGGTTCATTACATGTAGCAATTGCAGTGATATATGCTATCAGTTAAACATTTGGTGAATAAGTCAATTCCAAATGTTTACGTAAGGATCAAAGTATGGGCGGGTTGTAATTACGAGGGGCCGATCTGAGGTAGACACCTTGTGTTCCTTGTACAAATGCATATATCGTAATACATTAAAGTTGAAAATTCCAACATTATTTTACACTTACAATGTTTAATTAGTTCTTAAATTATTTTAGGATTTTTAACCAGTAAACTCAACTGAGAAAATAACATTAATATAATACCGGTTTCTTAGTCATACATTTATTACTAAAATTTTGTACGCTGAACATCAAGATTACACGGGATTAAACGTAGAATACGCCTAAAATACAATACAGTTTTGTTAATCTAACCTTGTCCATCAGCGATTTGATTAGCACGGTACGTCTAAGTGATCTCGTATAAAAAATGTGTGTGAACTGTTGAGAAAACAGCTTGACATAATTTACCACCAAGAAATCTTATGTCTTGTAAAACTTAATAACCATGAAGTGTATAGTTTACACCTACGCGCATTATAGTCACGACCAAGCTATTGTGTTATTATACCTAGGTAGGTGTCACAATGGTAGCATTCTGTATTTACATTCGATAGTACACGGGTTTGTTTCGTGGACCTATCATCAGGAATTAAGTTTTCTTTGAGTTCCCTTACAGTTTATTAAGGAAGTCTACCTGTGCGTCAGAGGCTCACAAATGACAGCTTTAAGGGCGACCTTAAAGAGCGCATCAAATGCCGCATCGCCACAACGACCCAAGCGCTGAACTAGCGTAAAAGATTCCTGCCGTTCCATTTTTACTACGTGAGTATAAGCGGGGACCTTATAATTTTATTGATGGGAAGTTTGTAGAAAAGTCAAACGCACATTTTCGTATCTACATTTTTCAGTTCGCGGCCGCTTAACCCAAGCTTCAAATGTGTGTTCGTAAACAGGTTTCTTTCTACGAAAATATTCCTTCCACTTGTGCCCATTGTACCAACATACGAAAAGAGAACAAACTTCAGACAAGGTCGAGACCTCATTGTTAAGACGCCACGCTCATTAAAAACACTGTTTCTAATCTCCCCAACATGGCTAAAATCGGCTTTTTCAGACTTCCGTACTTCAAAATGTATTACCCCGATGTATGTGAAACTCATATTGCGACCTGCACTGAACTTAGTTGCAGACTTTCACCAATAAAATTATGTGGTCACTGCTTAGTGTTCCATAGTAAAAACCGTTCGGCCGGAAGCTTGCACGCTAGTTCAGCGCTTGGCTCGTTGAGGCGACGCAGCATTTGATGCGCGCTTCAAGGTCGACCTTACAGCTCCGTCGCTTTTGAGTCTCGCCACGAGCAGGTAGGCGGCACCCTTTAAAATTCAGTTGTTGGCTGTGTTGGAGGACTACGAAGCAGTGTTTTAATAATAATTTGTGTTTTAACAATGCTATTTCGTCCTCGTGCGCAACGGGCACATGTGGAACAGTTTTGTAAAAGCGTATACACGAACTCGCTGCAAGGCAGTTGAAGCGTGTGTTAGGTAGCTCCCTAACTGCAGTCCATGGCCTGTTGCATCACACTTCTAGAGTTACTAAGTCTCTGGCACTGTCTGTAGTGACCTCGCTGTTGACGAAACTGTAGGTCCTCTCCTACCCGTATTACTGCTATGGATCTAACAACGATACAATACAGCAGCTCGCAAAAGATCTTTCAAAATAATATTTTTTCAATCACAATGTTCACAGCTAAAAAAAGTAGTAATAATAAGGTAGAAAATTTTTACTAATATTTTTATCATAATCAGAGGCGATTTCATGAAAGGAAAAACATAGAATTTGCATCCACTTAACATTAGTACTTTATTTCGTTAACAGTACACATAAACTGTAGATACCACTGCAGATGGAACAGAAATAGAACAAATACTGTCAATAACGGTGTGAATGTACTCATGGGAAATAAGTTAAATTAACTGAAGAGAAGAAATTTGTTAATTCTAAATACGTACATGAAAATGGTCATCGAATGGCACAATTCAGTTACATAATTAAATCTAGTGCTACAAATGTATAGGCACATTGTATTTTAAAAATGTTTAATGATCGTACACTGACATCGAACATTACCAAAAATCGATGTATAATTGGCCTTATAATCCGATTTTGAATACGAATATTCTTAACTGTTCATAGGTGCATATATATATATATATATATATATATATATATATATATATATATATATATATATGCGTGTGTGTGTGTGTTCTCAATACATATTTACGTCAGCTGCCAAAAACAAAAATCTCTCGAGACTTGAATCAACGTCACTTTGCCAGTCCCCAAAAAGACCTAGAATCCATTTATTTCCCACATAACAAATGTCCGTCTGCTTTATTCCTGAAAACGTTTTCCTTAGGCACCTCCTTTTATTTTTTTATTAAATCAATTTACTTATGCGGGGAGGGTGGAAGGAGTGAAGGATCGTGATAAGAAGGGAAGGGAAAGTTTGCCTGCTCCGTTTTCAAATAGGACCTCACACCCCTTTCTGAACACTTGACATCACCTGCCAGCACCCTCTTTTCCCGCCTTCATTCCCCTCCCCCGACATCGTGAACCACGTCCTCTCTATCCCACACACACACCCTCTCTCTCTCTCTCTCTCTGGGTCCCCAATCGACATCTCAGCCGTTCACTCTTTCCCGCCCTTCTCAAACATCTTCACTCGCACCCTCTTGCAAACAAGAATCGCAGAGACGTGAAAGAAAAGCCATTATATAAATCGCCTCTTAATCATGAGAAATATGACAGCCAGGAGCTAGAAGAATAAATCAAGAACCTGGCACTAGCTGTTGTTGTTTCAGTACGTCTCAATTTTAGGAAGCAAATATATCACTTGACGCACATTGACAAGTTATTATAATGTAATTCTCTTTGTTGGTTTTGAACATTCAACTAATTTTTTATTATAAATTCGAAACCGTTTTCATAATAAGCCTGCTACAAGATAATTTCCCGTTCGACGTGTCATACACAAAGCATGATTTTGCGCCTTTTGGAAGCTGAGTAAAGTTCTCATCTTTGAACCTTTACGGCAGTATCCAATTAGTGTATTTGTGAACATACAAAACCAAATGATTTATCAAACTTAAGTGTTTGTTTAATCAAATCGTATTCATAACAACAGGATAAGTCACAGTTGTTGTGGTATCATCGCAAGTTACATTTGCAATAGTAGTAACCTTTGTTTTAAAATATACTGTTATCAGCAAACATGTTTGTGTTTCTACATTTTGAGTATTTTTAGGTTTATATCCACAACACGTAGTTAAATATATGTGCTTGATATACGAGAATTTGAATTTAAAACACAGAGTTTTCAAATTGCGTCTTTAGCACATTAGCATTTATATTTTACAATAGTATGGAGCGAAAAAGTATTTTTCTTACTAAATAATAATTATATGATGAGGTTAAAAGTAAATTATTGAAGATAATATGTAAAATGCAAATTATTTTAGCACACATGCGTGGCCACATATACGCGTACACGCAATAAAATGCGCACACACAAATACATACATATTGACCTATGCCGTTAATTATCATATAATACTAACCCTGGTACGCATTGCTAAATACATTTTTATATAGGTTTTGTGGATAATATCTGTATTTACAACGAACTCTCTGCTAAACACAGGTGGGTGTAAGGAAGTGACTCAACTTTTAAACTTCTAAGATGTTTAAATTATTTGCTCTTATTTAAGAGGTTTCTTATTGTATTACTTCTTACATAAGTAACCAAAATTATACGAGGAACAAAAATATTGTCATTAAGACTGTTACATTCCTCCATACGTGTAAATTATTACGCATAGGTAAAACTCGAAAGAGACAGTGCGTTCTGTGTTTCCAAGCTACTTTAAGTTTTGTGGAAAACTGAGACCTAACATTAAATCATGTGAGAGGCAACAAAATGGGTAAATACATTTGGTGATATTTTCACATATATTTGAGGGTATTTAGGAAATTATAGACCTATAAATAACTACGGTAATATTTGACTGATATCTTCAATTTAAATTTAGCCTAAGTATCTATTTGTAATGATGTGAGGTTCTAAAATTCACTTCAAATATTTTGAAATAGTATTTACTTAAACAAATTTGACATTTTCATTTTATGTTAAGCATATCAATCAAGGATGGCAAGGAAAATATTTTACAATTCGTCTTATATAAGGTTATACATTTCTTGGACACTATTACCATAAATAAAAATAATAGTTTCGTCACAAGTTAAAGTCTGGGTGAAGGAGTTTCACTGTATTTTGTTTTCCGCTTAGTTGTAAAATACGATATTCAATTAAATACGGTTAGTTTCAAAATGTTTGAAGAAGTTTCTTAAAATATGCAAGGGGTATTCTGTAGCTGGAAAAGCACAGCATCATTTGGTATAAAACAAGACTGGATAGCGTGCGCAAGATCTGCGTGAATCTATAACATAAACGCTAAAGACTAAGAAAATGTTACCTGTTGTGGACGGTTTGCCAGCAAGAACCAATAGGAGATAGAGCTGAGCGGCGTCCAGCAGCCAGCTTAGGGGCTTTAGCATGCTTCTGTAACACACAAAATAAGCGGACAATCAGAAAGCAGGGCTCTTGTAATGGACTGTTGAATAAACACAGAAGAGAGTCGTGAAATTCCTAATGATTTAAAAATGCAAAGTAAAATCTCGCATTGAAAAGTTCTAAAATTCAATGATAAGAAATGATGGGAATTATATAATTTTCCCCCTGCAGGGACTTTGAGAATCCATAGTGGTCTGAAATCACAACACAAATTTGTAAAGCGATCATTCATGTGATTGTAACATATATTTAAGGCCATTTCCCCTGTGTCTGATGTTTTTGCGCAAGTTAATTTGTTTAAAACGAGAGCAGATATCGCAAATCTGTTTGGCAGTTTTGATTAAGATGGTTTTCGCAGTAAAAGTGAAATTCAATAGTTTTGACTAAACTTACTTGAAAAAGAACTACCCAATGTGGAGAAATCATAGTATGTGGGAGAATAGTCCTTTCGATTATTTTTAAACCAAACTGCCAAACAGATTTTTGATATCTGCTTTCGTTTAGGCGTATAATATTTATAGCAAAGAGAGTAGAAACATAGGAAAATAGTCTTACATTGATGTATGTTTCAGCGGATAATTACCGTGTGTTTTAGACGCATGTCTAATAGCACAAGGGGCGGTAGTTTGTGCCCAACACCTGGTGAAATATGTAAGTTATTCTTTACATGCTTTGAGATATTAGTTTACTTTACTATTTTGCACACACGTGAAAATTATATAATCAAAACTTAAATTTCCCACTCAAAAGCGATAATTTCTTCCCACTGAGAAATCGGTCACAAGCCAGTCGGATAATGTTCCAATTCATTTTAGTATGTGGTCTTCGCAAAAGATACACCCAAGTTAGCGGAATTATTTTGTTTAGGACATTTTCTAGAAGTATACTTCATGTTAATGCAAAATTGGCATAGTGCAAACAAGTATTTTTTAAAGCAGTATGCTCATTTAATGTTCCGTAGTATAACAAAATTAATACACTTAATCACTTGCTATTATGTTATTATACAGTTTTTTGGTAATTTAAATTTTTTATAAATGCAAACTTTCCGACCTATATGCCTAGGGCAACGTGTTATGAATTGGGAACCAATATGATTAAAAAAATTATTACAATAAGGCCAGTTCATTGAATATTAATAAAGTTCCTGACATTGAATAAAAATGTGTTACAATGCAGAAATATACTGTTATGTTAAAATATATTTGGAATAATCCTAGATTAAAACCAAAATTATATGGAAATAGGCATATTTATTAAACAAATCCATCAAACTTTAAAATATTTACAGAGTGTTAGCTCGAGAAACAAAGAAGTAGGATCTTCAAACGCATAAAACATAAATATAAGATTCTGAACAAGGTATAATTACATATCACATACCAGTACAGAAATATATCATTAACAGAATTTTAAAAAATATGTACACTAGAAGTGCTTGATCAAGGTTATTGATAATAAGACGACCTTAATGATGCCAGTTTGTTAATGATACTGTTGCGTGTTGGCCGGGCAGCAGGCACATTACATCATACTGGGTGGTCAGCCCTGTGAGTCAACCAGTGGTGTCATGGGTTTCCGCAGCTATGTCGCAACTCCCGAGAGACGTCACTGGGTTTCCCCGATGACGCCAATACAAATACGAGACTATCCACAAGTGCGACCGAGGTAATGTCTATTTTTAGACTTCAGGTCATCGTATTTCATCGCCATTGACGTCATTGAAGAGGCTCTATAATAGCATCGGAACTCCGCAACATGAGTCAGTCTAGTATTGGAGAGTCTTGTGGAGTCTTAGTAGTGAGTCGTGAAGATGAAGTGAGACCGAGAGTGGAGTGAGGCAGCGCCCGTAGGGGCGGCGTTGCCACTGGGACGACGATGGACGTCGTGAGAAGTGACGGGCCGCCTTGGGGGCGGTATCACGACGGCGTCGAGGCTGATGTAACATCGGTGGAGCTGACGAGGTGTGGCGTCTTGAGGATGCCAACACGGCGGCGGTAGTCGTTGTCGAGTCTGAGTAACATCAGCGCCCTGCAGAAGGGACAGACAACACTAAGGTGTTGTGTGTCGGCACGACTGAGCTGACGAGGTATGGCGTCTCGAGGATGGCCGCACGACGGCAGTGGTCGGTGTCGAGGCTGTGTGACGCCAGCGGGCTGCAGGAAGGATGTACAACACTTGTGGTGTTAAGTTGGAGTGCTGAAGAGTGGTGAGCTGTGGAGAACAACACTGACGGTGTTGTGTCGAGGAGTGCAGTAACGGGGGACTTGAGGAGACTATCTACCTGGTGATTCAAGAGAAGAAGTGCTTCGAGAGTTCGCTATTAGTCCTGCTCGGAGGAGGTGCTAAGCTTGTGCTGAGAGGCTGGTGAGGGTATCTTGGTGATGTCAGGAAGACATCTTGGTGATGTCAGGAAGACGTCTTGGTGACGTCGGAGTCTACTGCGAGGCTACAGACACATACCTTCGGAGCAGTACTGGGTGAGACAAGAGGGCTTCTGCTGCGGGCCGATAGGTGAAGAAGAGGTGTGCGACGGGAGTCGAACCGAAGACTTCAAGAGTGAATTCAGTGGTGCACTCTGGGCGCTGCACTGTACATGGTGAGCCATCCTCCCTTAGGACTGTTAAGGTTGTACATTGTCATTATTTGAGAGTAACTGTTGATTGGATACATGACCAAACTTTTATTGTGATTTGTAGTCTTTAATTGATTTATGGTAAATATTCTTGTGCTTTAATTCTCAAAGTTAATTAACGTTATGTGTCACAGTAGTAATTGTGTGCGTAATTAATTGTGTTGTGAGAGTTACAGTTAATTACTGTTTTGTGTATTTTGTAGCGTTGTGAGCCTTTAAATCCAGTACTTGATTTAACTCTTATATTTATAATAATTAGACCTCTATCCCAAAAGAACTCATGGGAATTGCTCAAATGTAAAGCTTATGTCTCAAACTTGTAACAATACTGAGTTTGGATTGAGCTAACATGAATCATCGAACAGGTCGTTTTTGTTAAATTAAATTTGTTCCAGTTAGTGTTACAAAAATCCAGCAAGTCATTTGTTATTCTGATCGACATCTTACGTCACTCGTTGATACTGATGCGTGTTACAAATAATCTAGTAAAAATTAAGTTGTTTTGCGTATTCTATACTGAGAAATTTCAATTAATCAACTTTTGCTACTTAGTAACAACTTAAGTCTAACTGCGGAACATGTAGATTAAGTATAATGCATTAAATTAATGAGAAATTTGATAAATAAAAATTTTTCAAAGAAAACCGGCCGTTCATAACTTTGTCTTTTTTGTTAGTATTCTCGACGCAGTTTCAGTTACTAAACACAGTTACTGTATGCTCAACAAAGTTGATTAAAATCACACGTCCGTCATTCTCTTAATTGTGTGTTTATGCGTGTAAACTGTACTGCAGGAAATTGAAATTGTGACGCTACAAGGGCGTTGCACATAGACTCAACGAAAGAGCAATTTATACAGCAAAGTAGTGCGATGACGTGACACGTTATTAAAATGAGTTTCCCGCATCACATGTTTAAGTGTGGACACTGGTAAGTCGAAGTTATACAGCCGATGAGAGCTATTGATATTTACTGTTTTCCGCAAATTGTCTCGGAGAACTTTATTACCGTATATATTTATTTCGTCCCTGGCCGCGTGAGTATCATGGCACATCAAATTGTGAGTTAACTTGCCACGAACTTAGTTATCGCTTTAAAGAAATGTGACCACAGTCGAGCGGATATCTGATTATTGGATGAAGGGTGAGAGTGGGAGAGAGAGTCTGAACGTCTTTAAAAAAGGCAGACGGCTCCATCGCACAAACAAGCGTGAAGACATACGTCTAGTGTCTATGTAAACATCAGAGAAAAACATGTTACGAACTGAGGTGCAAAAACGCACCGTTTTTGTATTACAGTTCACAATACGTGCCGTAAAGTTCAAAGGGCGCGGAATAGATCACGAGACTACGGGAATGCCATCGAAGTGTTTGGTTTGTCTTATACTAGACGTGTCAAACTGGCAGTTTAGTAGTATGCGGCTGAGGTAGTATTTTACAGTAATTGCAGTCAGTGCAATGCGCGAGCTATAGCAGAGAAACGGAGTAACAAGGATCGACATTAACAAACCACATTTCTTTCACCAAACGCAAGTAATGTTTCCTTGAAGTATTGACGTGCAATTTTGCAGTACTCTGGACACAAAACAGCAACAAATTAAATCTTTTGAGTGTTTAGGCATGCAGCAAGTCAATGTGTGTGTTTTTATTCCACATGATCTGCTCGTCGCAATATATAGCATCGGAGCACCATGTGCAGGGTAAACATTCCAATGACTTGCATCTACTGTGATAGCAGTTATTTTAGGAAAATTGTGCCTGGAGGAGCGAATGGTACGCCGTCGCCTTCTGCGGCGTTTTCTGCAGCTGATTGCAAGGTCATATCTGGCCCCACTGTAGTGCGTGCACACCTGGCCGGGTCATGAATCGACGACTTGAAAAGAGGCGGAGCTTCAGTCAGGTGTGGGATATAATTCCTATTTCCATGGATACCGCAGCCGAACATTACCTTAATTTAGCTGTTTGGCTTCACATGTCCCGGATGAGATGTACGTCATGAGAACTGATTATTTGTTGGGAATTTGCCGTTTTTTCAGGTAAACATTAATCTTACGTATTTGCGTATCTTAACCATGAAGTATAAACTACTATTTTTTACCCTCGTGTGCAATTTATGAATGCGCAACATTTTTGCTTTCTGCAATTACCAACAAACAAATCAGCATGTTCGTAAACAAGCTTTGTTTCCCACGGTACTTTTCCCCTGCGGTGACGTCAGGGGGCGTGTACTTCAAGTCGTCCATTGGATGAAGTTACGCACGAGGGAACCAATCCACAAATTACTGGAGCTGAGGTATTCAAGGCTAAACTCTCCTGTGTCCATATCAACTATGTAAAAACTGTTTTCGTGGCGTCATCTTTTCGTTCATATATTTTTTATAATTTTCTACTAAATACTTTTTACTTAATTCTTCTACTTGGTGTGATTATCTCAAAATACATTACTTCGTGTATTGGTTCCGTTATGCGCTTAGTCCAAACTTCATGAAATTCTGGTTTAATGGTATTGTAGACTTGCGGTACGCCGGCCTGACTGAAGTGAAAAGTAAAGTAAGGGGGTTGTACGTCTCGTCGACAGTGAGATCATTATATACGTTTACACACAACTTGGTACAATGATAGGAGCTGGGAGAGGAGTCGGTCAAGGCCTTTGTTTAGGAACCGTCCCAGCATTCGCCAAGAGTGATTTCGGGAAACCATGTAAAACAGAAATCAGGATGGTCGGAGCCAGAGATCGAACCCGGATCCACCCGAATACGAGTCCAGCTTGTTACCGTTGCTTCAACTCGCTCGGTGAAGTCTATAGGAACTTAGTCCGTACCTTATGTACACAAAACAAAACAAAACATGCTTTGTTGTGGATTCTATTAAAAAGAATTAAACCTCTGGAATTCTGTGACTTCGCACATTTCTAATTTTTGTAAATATATTGTGGATTTTAAAAATTGCCAAATTAGTTTGAGTCACGTAAACTGGCGTCTTCGAATTGAAGTCATGTTAATTTCGCATAAGTAACTCAGCCGACAGTGATTCCTACGTTCATGAGGATCAGCCTTAAAGCGATGTTACACGGTACGAGATTCCATACTAGCATGTAGAATGTCTGCCATACCAGGTGCTTTACCTGCCGGTACGGAAGACATCTAGGCTTTTTTCGCCTGGCATAGCGGTTTTAATACCAGGTTTGGTAATAGAACCGGTCATATTTTCTGCCCCAGGTTCCGTACCGGTTTAAGTAAAAAAACCAATCATGTTGCAGCATCGGAGCGTTGAGTGCTCCGTGCGAAAACTACATGAAATATGACAAGGAAATCATAAGTGTTTCATCATCACAGCGCAAGATAGTGAAATTCAGATTGAAAATCAATCGAACGGCTTTAAAACAAGATCAATTTTAATTCCGACGCGTGTATATTTTTAGTAGTGTTCCTACATACTCCAAAAAGACCCTCAAATTATATTAGTACAACAAAACTTTTTCAAAACGAAGTAAAACTTTTTATGTTATTATATTAGTTCCAATTGGGCACGGTAGTGTTCTGGAGAGGTTAGAGCGTCTGATTAGCAACTTAAAGTTTTTGAGATGCGTAGGTTCAAAACCCTGGAGTGAAATTTTTTTAGTTTTTTTTATTAATTTTTAAGTCAAAATTGTATACCATTCTTTAATAAATAAACGAATTGTAGGGATGATTACAGGCCGACAAACATTTCAAACTTTTCTTTACGTTTTTTATTACTTTCACACTATCAGTCTAGTAGGTTTGAAGAAAATAAATGCGATTCAATGGAATATATTATCATTTCAACAAAAGTTGATTAGTTTTTAATATTCTCCGAAGTAGGTGTATAGCAAATTACGATAACTAGTGTGCTGTTCCATAGGTAATGTTGACAATTGCTATGAGAATGTTCACCTACCAAAATGCCATGCCAGCTTATATTGTATCATAATACGAAATTTCCAGCTACCATAATAAAACAGTTGTTTACAGCACAGTTTATATCACTGAGAAAAAATGATATGTGGTTCATATTGCCTATCCATAAAAATAGTTTGTAGATACTGTTTTCATACGTATGTACATTACAAAATAAAATACTTTTGACAAACTCGTAAGTTAGTATGAAACAGTAGATTAAATAAATATACCCTACTGGCCGGCATTTGAATCCCAAACAGCTAAATATCTCCAGGTGCCGGAGCAGAAATGATACCATTAGACAGTAAAATATTTCCAGGAGTTAAGCAGAAATGCTACCACTAGCCCGCAAAATATTTCCAGGTGTTGAGCAGAAATACTACCATTAGACAGTAAAATATCTCCAGGTTTTGAGCAGAAATGCTACCACTACCACCCAGCACCTGCTACTGATTATTTTGGTTAACTTACAATCGTGTCTATTATTTAGAAAATTGTGATCATTGCGTTACTATACAAGATTGAGTATTTATACGTGCTTGATGTTATTGATACTGACACAATGTTTCTTTCTGAAACCGAATAACATTCCCATATAATTTATTTCCCAATAAAATTAACATATACAGCTGGAGCCGCATGAGTATCGGTCATTTGATTGTGCATCGATATCGCTTCCCTCCAGTGATGCTAGATAGTGTCTTGTAATAGCACTGTGCCTGACAAGCAAGTATAGTAGAGTCTATTTTATGTAACTTGTCCGTATTTTGACATTTCTTTTCTGAGAAATGTGCCGGACAGTTCCATTGTTTGGAGCTTAAAACCTACCTGGCTTCCGGAAAAGCACGGTCTCCGCAAGACACGTTTCTCAGAAGTGAACTATCAAAATACAGAACACTTACATGACACAGACTATAGCTGGTATAGCAGCTTGTGTGGCGACCTTCATAATTGCCTGATAGGCGAACAGCTACGGTAGCAGGTACCTTGTAATAAATCCTTTAGCCTCTGATCAAAATGAACAATACGCTAATGTTCGTGGCACACACCCATGTTTCATGGATACAGTCTATCTTTCGAACGTGAGCACTTATCGGACAGTTTTCTTTGCATTATTTCCTATGGTCTACTGTGTTTAGTAGCTGTGTTTCAATGATATTTAATGCTGCTTACAGCGTTTCAACCAAACTCACTCATTCAATAAGTTAAAACAATGTCTCGCAAACTTTAAATATTCTATTCTTTAAGGTTTATGTAATTACATTAACCAGCTGTCAAAATTAGGGCTTGTACGCGGGATAGATTATAGCGTTGTCTTCGCTTTCAACCAATCTCTTTTATTGTTTACCAAAAATTTACTCTATATTATTGGACGACGCACTATAAAAAAAAATTCGTAGCGAACGATACAAACCCAATTATTTTTTCTTAAACACCGACTTATTTTGGTGACCACAATTTCTACTGGTGAGAACAAAATATGCAAACATTTTTGGTGAGGTTATTCCTAATCAAATACTTGCAGCTGCCCACAAAAATGATTTCTGTGTGACTGGTATATTAAAAGCTGAAAATTATTATTTTACCAAGGGACGATCTGCAGCACTCGTTGCGCTAGCACGGGCAAGGAGGCTATCATATGATGGTGTTTATGGACAGAACTGCTATTGCAGAACATGACGTTGCCGAAGGACGAAGTTTTCTCCACAAGCGCCAGCATGGAATAACTCCCTTAACGACACCAGCGCAGTTAGAGGCCTAAAATTTACTTTGAAACACTCGCTCGTTCAATTACATTCCTAACTCGTAGTAAACTTAACCTTATCCGTAATTACAACGGTCGATCTTTGAATAAGCAACTAACCATAAGTACAAATTTCAATAAAAACCAATTTATTGTAAATCGATCCAGTATGACTGAGTCAAAAGTAATAATTGAAAAATTAGCATTTATGTAACAAATTAGAAAAAAGTTATTTTTATATTATGACTAATATTAATTTTGTAAGAGATGATCACTACCCGGCCCTAGTGTGACCCATGAACATCGGGGTCGTCTGCCCGCTTTGAGGATCGAGAACAATATCCCTCGAGGTTGTCTGCCAATTTTGAGAGTGCGACTTAGTCGTTATCATCCTCAGGGTCAACAGTCCGCTTTAAGGATAAGACTTTATTTATTTGGGATTTTTTTAAAATATTTTTCTCGGAATTATTTTTGAAATTTTGATATGTAGTCGAAGGTCATATTCAATGTCAGTACCTCAGTTCAAGGCCATTGTCGCCCGTGACATCCTCCAAGAAGTCCGCTGGTAGTGTCTTCATAGGCATACTGTATCGTTGATCCTATCTCCCATCTCCTTGTTTCTGTAGCCCCATTGTACACCTACTGTCCTACAATGAAGTAAAGAATTAAATTTTATTTCACTTAATCCTTGATAATCCGTTAACCTGTTAAGATGCCGAGGTGTTTTTCGTTTCAAAACGATTTTTAGATAATTTCCTGTAACATAACTGCTGGAATTTTCGAAATTCGACAATTAAGGAACTGAAAATACGTGAAATATATTTTTGCGATAAGCCACAATTCTCTTAAACACTATTAGATATCGCGGCAATTTATGCTTTTGATGACTGCCTATTCAAATACACGCAGTTTCTATGCCGTAGTAGCCGGCTTCCGTAATGTGGTCTGTAGTATGCCGGCCTACGGTGCAAGAGGTCCTAGGCTCGAATCCCATCAAGGGGCATGGATGTTTGTGTCGTTCACTTATGTTTAAATGGTTCGTAAGCCGCCACTTACTAAGTCCAACATCTTAAAACCATGGACCGTAAGTAAAGCCTCTAAGTGAAAAAAATAAATATTTGCCATAGTATGTTTCGGTGACCTCCAAGAGACAGATTACGAAAGGGATAAACTGGTTTGTAAACCGTTTAATGCATACAGTCTGAATAGCAAGAATTTACACTAAGAAATACCTTATACGGAGTTCCTCTTTACAACTCTTTGTGCTTTGGCTGGTATTGTTTTAGTTGAAATGTTTAAGATTACTGCCAACATTTCATGGTCACGTTGTTCGAGTCTGCTGATGGGGTGGTACTGGGATCGAATCATGTTTAGCTCAAGGGTGACAACTGTAATTTATGTCGTAAGCAAGTTCATAACACTACCGCTAATACATATTCAGGCGAGAACACTGTAAAATAAGTTATTGTGGCACAATTACTTTCAACGGTTGTAACTGTAACGAGTATTACACGATGGCAAAGCCGTGAACGGTAACCCTATGGCGTAAACTATTATAAAAAATTACTGTTATTTTCTTCGTCTTATGCGTTTCTATAGGGGCCAACAAGTCATTGGGTTGCGAAGAAATGCAGATGAGTTGTACATGTACTCAATTTGATTTCTGATTCTCTCTCTATCTCTCTCTCTCTCGCTATATATATATATATATATATATATATATATATATATATATATATATAACATTTAGTAAGACTTTTTTTAAGATGTTTCTTAAACGGCATCATTTAGCATTTTCAAAACTTTTTACTTCAGAAATTTTATCGGAGGAGGTCGCGGCTTTTAGCCGCTTACCAACAAACCATTGGGAAATTAGTTCTTGATGTATTTCTTCTTCACTTATACACAATAACTTTAATATTTTTGTTTTGATTCGGTGTCTAGTATATTCTTGGTTCATAAACAATCCAATAATAATTGAAGAAACAAAAATAGGCAAAGGAAAAATCGTAAAAAGATACAAAACGTTAACTTACTAATCTAAAAGTAAAAATCCCTTCCTTTCCCGATGCTAAATTCAGAGATGACTGACTTCCTGTGCCAAACGGATGCCAGTAACTGAACCTTCGAGGGAGGTTGCCTTAAACTATATATTGGAGCAAGTCTGAGGACGAGTAGTACACACATCACAAAAATGAAATCTATTATCGTGAAACAGATGTAATATGTACATACACGTATAAAACAATCAAGGAATTGGTTCAAGTGGTTGTATACGATTATTTTAATTAAATTTCTTGGAATGTTACGCCTCTTTGGATTTTTTCAGGACTTTAAACCAAGTAACCATCACACTTGGAAAACTTTATAAAACATTGATTATGTACACTTTTAAGTGTGTTATGTTACTAAAATAGCGACTATACATTTAGCGATTATTTCATCTAATTAATAATAATCATCACTCATTTAAATAAGTAAGTGTAATTTTCTTAAACGCGCGTAAACTGTTGGTTAAGATCACGAAACATTAGTCATTTAAAGCTGTTTAATACCGTAATGTTTTGGATTTAACACTTGTCAACACCAACTTTACTGCGAAAAAAATGTATTTCAAATATTTTATTATTGCGTAAAAATGAAAAATTATTGCATGGTACGAGTACAAAGCGAGCGATGCTAATTTCCGTTACAACCAATTCTTTCCTTTTGAGGAAGCCTTCAAAAAATCTTAACTTCTCTGAGATTCCAAGTACAAAAGAATTTCAATAATGAAATATATTAAAACGTCAGGCAGTAAATACAGACACACTTTTACGGGTAAATTTAAGGAAAAATTACAAAGACAGTAGTAAAGTATTTCAATTTACAATATTTATGAACATTTAAGACAAGTATAGTCTAATATTTTTTTAATATAAGTCTAAAATTTAAGTGAATGAAAAAATAATATAATCGAATACCTGTAAATAGAAAATGTAATCTAATAAATAAAAAATATTTAATTAACCGTAATAATGGTGTGTGACGTATTCTAAATAGCCAATTTATTTGTTCTATGTTACTTTAGTTAGTTTATTATTTATTTATTTTTGAGTCAGTAGTGAGTTGTTAACATTTGTTGTGATCGCAAGTGATTTCAGCATTTAGCAGTAAAAACATAACATCTAAATTTTTTAAATGATTTCTTGAATTCCTTAAGATTTTTATTGGCATGATCAATTAAATCATAATAATATCTATAACTATTTACATATTATGTATTAACATCGTACATAGTTGTACAGTGGCTGACAAGAAATATCTCTAATAAAGAAATTTTTTTCCTTTGTAGTTAAACCTTTGCTTGCGGCAAAAATATCTTTTTTAAAAGTGTTACATTTATATCTGCCGTGTTTTGAGAGTTAGCAATGGGAATATTGATAAAAGGAAATTATTTGCCTACTTCTAAATGCAATTGCTTATTCAGGTTCGTGGCATAAATAACAGTGGAATATTACTTGCCGTTAAATGTCAATGTATTTTGTGTCTTCTTAGCTTGTATATTTTATTTCATTTTATTAGGTGAAGCACTATTGAGTTTCTTTACGATAGCGTCGTTGTATTTTTTCTTTATGTTCTAAGGTTTATTTCCACGCTGTCGTTTCGTTCGCAGTCACATTTTATCCAGCAGCCAGTCTGAAATATACCGGACGTATCGCGACACCTGAATGTGCAGAACGTGACGAGAGCAGGCATTGCCACGCACTCTCCCAGCCACTCACACCCGCTCCAAGCTCGATGACGCAGATGGCTGGTCCGGACCAAGGAGATGTGAAGGGGTGGGAGGCAGATACTGGAACTTTGCTCAGTCGCTGAGCTCACAGATGGTCTCCTAGCCGGCGGACACGATGTTGGTGCGATTCCACTTCAAGCTACAACGGAGTGGATTATTTAACTACCGTAAGCGTAGGTGACTTTGGACACGTCGGGTACTTTAGGACCTTTAATACTACTTTTATTTTACATAATTTATCTGCTGGGAGTAAATATTAATTAAAATTCGTATGGATGTCTTGTAATCGGAATATATCGGAATCACATTTTTTTATTCATGGCTACCATATGTGTGAAAGAATACTTTTTGTGATGTCCCAAAATCACTCACGCTTATAGTGCCCGTAAACGAACTACTTATTACACTCTTAACTTTAATCAATGAAAAATAAACCACTTCGGTGAAATTCCAGTCAGTTCGGTCAGAAATGAGCAAGCGAACATAATGAAACCTTGCTGATTATTTCCGTGACTCCGTGCTACTGATTTGAATGTGATTTCTAATTAGGCCTACTATCAGTGAATTTTACTTACCTCTTAACTAATTCGTAGACAGTAAATCCTACAGGTTCATCAGTCAGAAACATATTGTTAACTGGAATTTTAGTGATTAACTTTTCACTGATTGTAACCGCATACTCGGATCTAGAGTGTCTCTTGCAATAATTCTTCTGACCAAAATTGCACCGATATTTTTCCCTAAGTTAAATAGACACGGATTTGAAAGGAAAGCAGTCGTGGCGGTTTTTGCCCGGTAAACTCCGAACCTAGCAATCAAACTTGTCGTCGGTATAAATAGGTCATTCAACAAATCCTGCTTAACGTTTTGTCACCAACGAGTTCATTAAAGATGGTACCGTTGACTCGAGCATGCTGGAAACCAGTTAAGAATCAACGAAGATCCATGGCTAGAGATCCTAGATAATCGCTAGAATATTTCGTGCAAACCAGGTGTAGAGTTCTACACGTTATGCTACTGGGA
This sequence comes from Medauroidea extradentata, assembly GCA_003012365.1. Classification (NCBI taxonomy): domain Eukaryota; kingdom Metazoa; phylum Arthropoda; class Insecta; order Phasmatodea; family Phasmatidae; genus Medauroidea; species Medauroidea extradentata. The sequence continues at coordinate 17,200 of PNEQ01132558.1, read as the reverse complement.
GAAAGGTGTGTGGTACTGTTTATCTGTGCACATACGAATCACAAGTCTTCAGTAGTGCCGCATTGACCGTGTAAAATTTGGAATCGCCAAAAACGAAAGAATAACTTCTGCGACAAACACGTTACATTGCAGCTTAGCAAATAGTCAATTTTTTCTGCGGTAAACCAGCATTTCTGTCAATAGAATGGAATCATTCAATCATTTGTTTAGATAAGTCTAGGTAAACCACGTCAAATCGAAATCGGGCAGCAACATCATGAAATCAACCCGTGTACGTCCGAATGCAAGCCCGTTGTTTTACTACTGCGCCCCATAACTGGTATAAACAATTATGTCACATGATTAGTCCAACGGTCTCCCAACCCATAAGAATCATGGCTCGATATTTACCTCAAATGAATTGACAATTTTCAAACAGCGTTTTCAAGTCGAGTGTTTGCTGACATTGCCTTGAACTTAAGAGCCACAATTTTGTAGCGAAAATATATTTACACCGTTCGGTTTCGATGCCTTGTACGTAGGAGCCCCTGTTTTTTTAAAATAAGAATTATGTCCCAGTTTGTTTCAGAGCCTTACGTACACATCTGCAATTCTGATTCACAGTTATTGGCTGCGTGTCTAGGTAAAAAGCCGTATCTGAACTGACTGACCCAACTGCAATAAAGTTTCTGCAACACCACACGCCCGTGATTTGCCGGTAGAATACCAAGGCTCGTGGGACTTAACATATGAAATCACTAGAGCCAGTGATTTTTGGTGAAAAGAATTCTGCAACAACTTGTTTCAATGCCTTACATGCACACCTGCAACTCTGGTTCGTGGTTATTGGTAGAATATAATAGGGCAGAGGCGTGTCTCATTTGACTGCGCCAACCAGAACAATGTTACCGCGACACCACACGTCCGTGATTTGCGGGTAGGACCCTGAGATGCCGAAAGTTATGAACTTCCAATTACTGGCCGTGAAGCAGAGAAACATACATGCACATAAGGCATTGAAACAAATTGTTGTAGAATTCTTTTCACCAAAAATCACTGACTCTACAAATCACTGACCACGAAGCAGAACTGCAGATGTGCACGTTAGGCACCGAAACTAAGTGGGGCAAAATTCTTTTGCGAAGAACAGGAGTCCCTACTTATGTTCTTCTGCAGCTCTGATTCGTCGCCAGTGATCAGATGTAACTCTCACTTATCTTGGGGGTATAATGGTTACAGATGATGAAATTACGCGAATTAAATGACCTGCATGCTAGAATCCATTGTACTATAAGCCCTGTCTATTCGTCCATTGTCTGCTGTTCCACTGAGTAGTAGCTAGTGGACAAGTGGCCAGAACTTGAGTATGCATAGTATAATGGATTCTAGCACGCAGGTAATTGAATTTGCGAAATTTCACCATCTCTAATAATGGCTAATCACAGACATGTGGTGTCACAATAACCGCATTCTGATTGCTGCAGTCAAATGAGATGCATACCTGAACAAAGGTACGCTGCCCATAATTATGAACCTGAGCTTTCTGTGTTCACATAAGTAATTGAAACGGTATGTCGTAAACACCTTTTCGCGATAACACGTTCCTCTAGTTATGGGTTATTACGATTTCTCTACCGTTCTTGTTTCACTGTTGCTCTACTCACAGCTCAACTCAATTCTTACATTATTCTGACTAAGTTGGGACGACAGGTTCTTCTTTTTTTTTTTTTTTTTTAGAATGTTTGATGTATGACAATGTAATATTTAAGAATTGAATTAAATACACTACTAGCAACGTACACTCTAAATCCTAAGAGTAGTATCAATCAGTGAGATGTTAATCAGTAAATTTCAAATAAACAACATGTTTCTGACTCACTTAGTCATTAAAACCATTAGCACGGTTTCACTAACATCAGTTGCACATTTTTGCCTGAAACGACTGGAATTTCAAAGAAGTAATTCATTTCTCACTGATTCAATTTTAAAGTGTGTCTAAACGATAATGTGTCAACATAAGTAAATTCAGTTGAATTGTAAGACACAAAATTGAGGACGATACGCGTAAAAATTGTGCAGAATGAAATTATGCAACGACAATAAGTAATATACACATAATAATTATATATAGATTAACGTAATGACAATAATTTTCCAAACCAAGTTGCCCTGTCACATTTTCTTATATTTTGAGTTTTGTTATGGAAAGGAAATAATAGCATTAACATGAAAAGTCTCAGGCTGCCAACAATTCACCACAGTCTCAATACTATCTACAGGATGGGTTTGAATTCGACCGACAAACATTGTGGGGCGATTCCTTACGCAAAATAAGGTAGGGTTTACAATTTTTAACAGTTTGGCCGGAAAAGTATATTAAGGACGTTACGACCACACGAAAATGGATGTGCAGAATCGATTTTAATGAACGCATCGAAAACCGCGTGAGGTATCGTAAAAAGCATAATGGATAAAAAGACCTGTTTTCTGACAACATGATATTGGTACGAATCAACCCCCTTTGTATGGAAATGGGGTGTGCGAGATTGCGATCGTATGGCATTTTGTACCCGCAACGTTGTCTCGTGGTTCGATACCTGTTTTGGAAAGAACATGTATTAAACAACAAAAAAGGTCGTTTTGGTAAAACACGCTCCGTACAACCGTTTCCCCAAAAACAATGACCGTCGTATCCGCAGTTAGATTGAAGTGTCGTTCCCAAACGCCTGTGTGGTTATGCAACTAATCAGACACTGATACTTCAGGGGTGTTGGTGGTCAGACGGCCACATCTCTTTACTCCAACGTAGGCAACGAGGGTTCGATACCCGGTGGGGAGCATGTGTAAAAATCTGATGGCGGAGTCGGTAAAATACCCTCCGGCTAAATGGGTCGGCAAATCTGCGACCATTGGTATGGTCGTACACTCAGTATGGCGTGCTGTGGAGTCGAATGCGGTACATGTGGCGTTTGAACACTAGTTGTATCGTGTTTGTGAAGGTGGAGGCCATGCTTTGCGTTGTTATGGAACGCTATTCGTGTCCCGAACTCGCCGAAATGCATCTTGAATATGGTGAGGTGGGGGCTAATGCACGAGCAGCACAACGCTTGTACAGAGAGCGATATCCGAACAGAAGGCAGCCTCGTCACACAACGTTTAGTACACAGCACCGCCGGTTGCGGGAGACTGGCCACATGGATGTGACGAGATCAAATGCTAGGCGTCAGCGCCACGTACGAACGGTACCTACCGAAGAACATGTATTGCAAATTGTTGAAAACAATTCATCCATCAGTTCGCGTACTGTATCCATCAGGCTTAACATCAGTCAGCGAGCTGTTGTGCAGGTATTGAAGAAACAGATGCTGCATCCATATCATTTGCTTGTAGAGGGAGCACAGCATTGGGCCGGCCGACTTTCCGAGGCGATGCCGTTTTAATTGAATGGCTCATGCACCAAGTACAGGTGCTACCAGACAACGAATGTGGTTACAGCACGATGGTACCACAGCCCATCGTGCGCATATCGTCCGCATTTACCTTAATAATGCTTTTCTTGACTGATGGATAGGCAATAGTGGACCATTGCTTGGCCTGCACATTCACCTGACCTTAACCCGTTTTACTTCTTCTTTTAGGGGCTAATGCGGGGCTATGTGTATGAGACTCGGGGGGCTAAGTGAAGATGATCTTGTTGGGTAAATCGTCACCGCAGCTGGCAAAATATCCGACAGGCAAGGTGTCTTTACACGTGTATGCCAAAACATGGTGCGTCGCTGCAAACTGCGTGTGGAAAATTGAGGCCGTTTAATCGAGCCAATCTTGTAGGTGTCAATGTGTAAATAAAATGGACGGACACACATGTGCGCATCTCACTTACCCCGCTGGACTCCACTGCATACGTATGTGGTAGTGGTACGGTAACGAGATGTGGCCGTCTGACCACCGCCACCCCTGTAGTAGCAGTGCCTGATTAGTTGCATAACCACACAGGTGTTGGGGAACGCCACTCCTTTCTACCCGCAGATACGTGGGTCATTGTTTTTGGGGAAATGGTTGGCTGGAGGGTGTTTTTACCAAGGCGACCTTTATTGTCATTGAACGTATGTTCTTTGATAAACAGGCATCAAACCACGAGACAACGTTGCGGGTACGAAATGCCCTACGATCGCAATCTCGCATACTCAATTTTCCTACAAATGGGGTTGATTCGTACCAATATCAAGTCGTCAGTAAACAGGCCTTTGTATCCTCCAACACGTATCCTTATGCTTTTTGCGATACCTCCCGCGGTTTTCGATGCGTTCATTAAAATAGATTCTGCACATACATTTTCAGCGTAGTTGTAACTCACCACCATAAGTCTCATAGCAAATGTAATATAAGTTAACCGTGACCCACTAATGGAGTATTTTATGCGTACAGGTGATGCTATATGATCTACACCTACCAAAGATACCCTTAGTACCACATTGATTGTCACCGATACACACCGGGTGTGCCTATCAACAATAGCGGTAGGGAATTCAGGAAACCGTCCGTGAGTTTACAAATACGTTAAATCTATTCTAACGATCACGTTCATACTCAAAAGGGCGTGTTAAACAGTATAATGTGGTCCTCTAAATGCAGACAAAGTAAGAACACTTAAAACTCTTGAGTCAGTAACATCACTATAGCGCTACTGCTGAAATTCAATGGCCACAGAACAGACGTACGTAGTTTAACAGATTATGACAGATGGGGCATGGTCGATTACTAGGGAGTTGTTGGCAGGTACTATAAACCTTGTAACAGTGTTGAATGACTGACGTTTATGTGGGTAGGAGGGTGGGGAGGGCTAGTGAACGTCCACCGTGACAGTGAATGATGACATTCTACTGGTGAATAATGGATGGGCCGAGTGTGAGTTGCCACTCGGTGAGAACTCTCACCGTAAACTACGACCATGACATTGTCTTGATTAGCATCGTGTATAAGGCCTCCTAGTATTACGCCGAGATGGTAAGATGCCTGCTTATTGTCAACCTGTTTATTGCATCACCGCAATTAAACTCTCGTAACCCGTTGATCATCACCGGGCTCTGAAGGGGATTTTCCAACGTTTTGTGAAAAAGTCAAGTAACGCTTGAATATGGTGTGTACGCCAAAGTTACACAGAAAAAAAAAACGTTTTTGACGTAGCCACAAAAAGTTTTGTCAAAATTAACCTCACAAGTTATTTTAAGTAGTGGTTACAACATTTGTTTGTACTCATTGCAAAACTTCAGTGGCTGCAGCAAAAAATGATTGTAATCACCACAAAAAAAATTGTTCAGGTCTACAGTGAAAACATATTTTATGGTTACACATAAAGCCTATTTTGAGTTTGGCTAATAACGTAACTAAAATTTTCGTCAAATGTCAATTGCAGATACTGTGCCCGATAATACAGACTAAACTGTACTATATATAGACTGATAGTGTTGCTGTAGGATGAACTCATCTGTAATTTAACAATTGACACACCCTAATTGCGGGGCCGCGGTGGCCGAATTGTCAGGCCATTCGCCTCCCACTAAGGCGATCTGGGTTCGATTCCCGGCGGGGTGAGTCCCCGGTTTCCGCATGTAGGAATCGTGCCAGACGATGCCGTTGGTCGACGGTTTTTAGCGGCGATCTTCCGTTCCCCCCGGCCGTACCTCGTGTCACACCTCACCATAGCTGAAGGCCTCCAATTGTGCAAGAAATTTAAGTAAGGCGAGGAGACCCACATTTTATCGGTAACGTCTTCTATGTGTGATAATCCTGACTTGTCCTCGACCTCGCCTTCCAAATGTTAGATTCCTGACTTGTACGCGACCTCGCCTTTTATGTGTGAAAATTCTGACTTGTCCTCGACCTCACCTTCTATGTATGAGAATTCTGACTTGTACTCGACCCCGCCTCCTACATGTGACATTCTTGATTTATCCTCGACCTCACCTTCCAAGTGTGAGAATTCTGACTTGTACTCAACCTCGCCTTCTGCATGTGAGATTCCTGACCTGTCCGCGGCCTCGCCTTTTATGTGTGAGATTTCATGACTTATACTCAACGGTTATAGAACCCGGGGAAAGTTTAATATGTAACAAGCCTAAGTTTAAAAATAAAACTATGCGGATTTCTGCAAGAATAACTGTTCCCTGAATATAACGATTTATTTCCAGCCTTACGTACCTACACTAACGTCGCAGTATTTGATAGTTAGTTTTAGTTAGAGAAACTTACAATCATAATCCAGGAATCCGTAAAAAAATTAGCTAGAAATAATAAGCCAAAGTTTTAGACTGTCGAAACTTGGAAAGACCACGTAGGACTCAACATAAGAGTACACATTTTATTGTAACGGAACGTTGTATAACTGCACACTGAGCCACACGTCAGCATAATCCTCATCCATGTATAAATGGATAAGCCTTACACCTTCGTGTCCACAAGCAAGTGATGAACAATTGATGATAAAATAAGACCATCAGCAATATCCATCTACTAAAGTGATGTTTTTTGTAGTGTTTTCTGAGCGTGACGCCAAGTTCTCTGCGCTGCTTAATGACGCCAAACATTAGTACTGAGTTTTCCGAGCTCTTATAATGTAGAAGTTGGGCAGCTTACCCTACAATTTATATGAGATAAAGGACGTGCCAGACATTTCTCGGAAAAGGTTTTGAATATTCGTCAACGAATAGTAGAGGAATAAAAAAATAAATCAACAATGAATGTTGGAATAATAACGGACGTTTTAACAAACGTATAGTAAAAAAAAAACGGTCCTTTGCGTCGCTGGGTAATACAACAGAGTGATACTGCGTGTCTTTAGAAGAAAGGGAAATAGTGGACGGGGTGAAAGGTGTGGGTGAAGTTGGGCAGATTTAAGTGGTCGGAGCCGAAGGAAAGTTTGTTTCTGTAGTGTCCCTCGGGGCCATGGGATTTATTTGCTTACGGGGAGTTATTCCCGAGGGTGACCAAAAACCAGCATTTCTGCCAACACAACGATTTAACTTTCCCTACAGCGATTCCTCTGAAATGTGATCTCTGCTATGTTCCAGAGGGGCCGCAGGTGTCGCAACTCGTGCTCCCCGACTAGGCGGGCTTGACAAATATTCAAGAGGCCAGTACAGGGCTATACGCATATTTTCTCGATACAAGTGTGAGCTGTTATCACCTCTATCCATCAGGCGAACACACAACTTCTCGTTGCCGTATTTCACCAGTTACAAGCTACGAATATACTTTGAAATTGAGGGTTGTACTTTCACGTTGTGTGATCAAAAGCATGATTATTTCTACTACAGTACATTATGCTCGATGTAAGTTGTTTGGCAAGTTGCGTTGAGGTCGGCAAGGGATCAAAATTAGTTTTTTTTTTTTTTTTTGCATTTTCGGTTAAAGAAAAGTATCATACAGTGACTGAGTCTGCGTGATTGTCAATGCAACTATACAGTATTTTAAAAAATGTGACTTTTGACTGTAAATTAAAATTTTTCCTTTTGCCTATATTCATGTTGCCTAAAACCATTAGCCACTCTTAGGACTCCAGCGTAATAGCATGTAAAAAATTATCTCTTGCAAAACTCGTCCATCAGAAATTCAATCATCTCCTTAACGTGAGTAACATTATCAAAAGGGGTATTTTAGCGGTTGAATTGGTACCGGTACCTGTAAACAGAGCATTTTAGCGCTCCTGTTTACAAGGGTGTTTGCAAACATGCTGCAACCAGGCTGAGGGTGTTTGCACGTTTCTGGCAACCGAGGCAGGAGGACGGTTACAGGGTTTGTTCACAGGATGTTTACCTTTACTTTCATTTCCTGTTTTGTTTCGAACAAATCTGAAACTAAAACAAACTGTATTTATGTGAAATATGGACGAAACTAAAATAAAATTATGCAATATTAATTTTTCATCATATACCGATGCACAATTAAATTTATTTCTACAATTTATTATGTTGTACATGTAAAAAAAAAGAGTAAAAGTAGTTTATTTTCCAATAAACGTATTCGTTAAGAAGTATTTTCCTTTATACAGTCCAATTCTATTCCTGATAAGACAATAACAAGTACACAATTTCGTAACTCCATGGTGGTAGCAATTTATGTTTACTGAATATTGCATTTTAGCGATTTCTTGTAAATGCAAACAGATTCGGCAAACGCTTGCTAACAGCTTGTGACCAATTCAACCGCTAAAATACGCCTAAAATAATGCCTTGAAAATAATAAGTCTGAACATTACAGGGGAAATAATCGAACATAATAATTTGTTTTAACATTTCGTTGGACTTATATATCTTTGGGACATCATCCGACTACAAAAATAAACGTTAATTGTCATACTGGAGTTAACACGCTCTTGCTTCCTCCGTGTTTAGAGTTTCATTTTGTTTTCTTGTCTGATATCTCCCAAGTATCCACAATTTCTCAAGGGTGCTGTAACCCATTTTCTTTTTAATTATCGCTCGTAAGAAATTTTACCTCCGCCATCCGTTCGCCTTTTAAAGCCTTTGTGACCTGGTGGTGCTTTTCCGCTTACGTAACCTTGTTCACCCCAGGCCTCTCTCTATCCTTCGCCTGCATATTTCTTGCTCTCGTTAATTTCTGCCTCGCTTCTTTTAATCATTACGCTTTGTGAACTTTTACCTCGAGCACAGAAAATACCAGGAAAAAATAAACTTAATGTGTGTGAATATTTTTACCTCGCTTCTTTTCACATCCATAAAGCTGTCACCGTACTATTTTTGATCCCTCCTTTTCAAATAACTGAGACATTTACGTTCGCAGACAATACATGCGTATTTGTTAGTTGCAAAATTGAAGCAATGTAAACCTGGACACTTTGAAAATTCATCGTGATTGTGAGAAAGTATAGACTATTGATGTTATTGAAATGTGAATGCGAAATAAAAGCCTAAACTTTTATACCGATGTTTTTCTACACAGTAAAGTAAAAGTTTTGAAACTATGTTTTCTTACATATAGTTGAATTCCTCTTTACGTTTCTAGTCCTTTTTATCAATAAATTATTTTCAGTAATTTGAAATTGAAATTTAACTAAATGAGCTGTCGTGAATAAATTTCTTACAACGTTTGCGCGAACAGGAAATCGATTGCAGCCAGTAAAATCACATAGTTTTTTTTTAGTTCTCAAAATATCATTAAAATTATTTCAACAGTTCGATGTGCATTGAGTATACTTTTAAAACAAAAAATCGGGTTTATTTCCAAGAAAGTTGAATCAAATGAAAGATTTCCATAGTAAGTATATTATTTGATATAGTTCAAAAATGTAATGAATAATTAACTAAGCTAAACAATTTTAAAAATATAAGTAATAGTTTTTTGTTTTAAGGAGGTTTAAGGGGGAGTCCCATTCCATTTCCTATAGTATATTAAGTTGAAATTTTAAGGGTTTCCCTGCTAAATTTATTTCCGATCAAGATTACAATGTTTATATAACAAGTTACAAATAAGTATTTACATATTAATGTACAATACTAGCTTCGAAACCTATGTTTAAAACTAGGGACTTTATAAATGGATAAGTCTATAAGAATAACAATAATATGCTGAAGGAAAAATATTGTTGATGAATTTTTTATGTACATAAACCACATATTAATGCCTTAGGCTAAAAACCTTTACCAAATATAGCGGTTTGTGCATTTTTAACCCACGACGCAAAACGTTTGACGTGTCTGGCTGTGTATCTGTCTGTCTGTCTGTGTCCTCGTAGCTGCTAAACTAATTAACCGTTTCTGATTCAGTTTTTTGTTTGTTTCAAGGTGACTTGATCGAGATTGTTCTTAGCTAAGATTTAAGGAAAACAGTTCAGCCGATTAAAGATCATCAGTTTTTTTTTTGTGAATGTGAACAATTCTACTGGTATGATCTATTTGAAGTTTAGTATGCTGTGAGTGGGGGGAGGGAGGGGGTTAAAAATTTTAATTTAAGACTGTGTGGTAGATAAATATACGCTGAAAGCATAAATTGATTTCTACGCTTTTTTCGAAGCCAACATGGATAAAATACTCAATAAAAATCCTAGATAAAGGTATTTATCAACTTTATGAGTAAATATTTACCCATAATTACTGATTCGTTACGCGTGATCTCTTGCGCCACAGTTAAATGCACGAGGTTCCGGCGTCAGAGATTGTGCCTCAGAAGTTCGTAACACTGGAAACAGTTTTGTTTAAAACGTTCGCTAAAACTATTGTACAGGATTGCTATTGTTTAATTTTAGCAAATTGGCTTAAAGAAACTTACAGTTATATTTTGATGCTATTTTTAGCGTTGAACCATGTACCACGCCCTCTTAAATCTTAACTTGTGTATAAATTGGCGTAACTAGTCATGGTTCTCAAATGGATGCGCCAGGATCTCACAACGCTAACTCATAAACAATATGAAATATTTTGCTCAAATGGTTTGATGAAGCACTAAGCACGGCTTAATGCTGCAGTGAAATCCCCCACTCCGGCGAAGTAACGAGTTGATACACACGGCACGGTAAAGGGGCGTGTTACACTACTGCGGCGTGGTCTCCGTTGGGATGCTGCTCCATATCGAGATGCGCCATGACGTCAAGCTCTGTTCGCCGTAACCGCTACAGAACGTCAGCCTCGGCAACCAACTGCTATTAATGTGGAACTGTCAACGTAACTAAATACAATGGCTATTTAACTAACTATAATATCTATACTGAAACCGTAAAGGAAAGATAAGTGGGTTTTACAGCTCGTCGACAGCGAGGTCAATGGAGACGGTGACACGCAACGTGGAGTAGTCTCGGGAAACCAAGGAAAACCAAAATCAAGACGGCCGGAGCCGAGGACCAAACACGGGTCCTTCCGAATGCAAGTCCAACTTGTTACCATTGCGCCACCTCGCTCGGTCTGAAACCGTTAAGCACCTCCCTTTGCGTCCAAGAGTCATTATTATTCTGTAATTTGTACATTGTCAGTAAAATTTTACTTTTTACAATAACTGTTAATATTTTGTAACTGTCACAGTTTAAGACGTTTTGATCCTAAAATGAACCTGACGTGTTTAATTTACCATTTGTACTTTAAATTGTCCTGGTATTGTGACACATATTACAAAATATCACCGTAAGTAGGTGCCAAATTTTACTGAAGTTAAACGAAACAGAGATAAGTAAGTTCATTATCTTGTCTCTCTGGGCGAATTATTTTCGTTCATAGTTAAGTTGAAAATATATTACACTTTTGAATTTGGCGTGACATTTTTTAAAGCAATGAGATAAATATATATACTTTTCAATTGAGCAAGAATGTCGTCTTAAGTAAATTCTAAAAAGCGAACTGTAATCACTGTCGACAGTAAGACAAGCATTATTTTAAGTGCAATATTATGTTCAATTAGGAAAAGTCCGTTTTAGTTGTTGATACTCTGTGGATTGTAAGTACAATTTGTTCTGTAGGAGGAGAAAAGGCATATTTATTTTGCAGAACATATTCTTACATCTACAGAACAGAATTCAGATAATACCGACAACCAAAACGTACTATTTTGACCAAAGTTTGGTACCTGTCACAACAATTATCTTACAGTTCACGGAAAAAAATAATATTTTGTGGCAGCTGCAACATATTTTGTGGTTATTTAAGCTGTAAAATTAATTTTGTGATCGCTACAAAATATTTTTTTTTTTACACTACTTCAAATATTCTGGTCACCACAAAATACTTTTGTGTTACTATAAAAACTTTCTTTGACACCACTTAAACATTGTGGCCACCACAAAATTATTTTGTGGTTACTGCAAATAATTATTTTTGACACCACTTAAATATTGGGCCGCCACAAAATTATTTTGCGGTTACTATAAAAACTATTTTTGATACCACTTAAATATTGAGGCCGCCAAAAAATTATTTTGTGGTTACAACAAAAACTTTTCAGACAGAGACAGATAGGAATGTAGCCTTACAAGCCTACGTTTCCTTTGGATAGAAGGCTACAAATATGCGTTGTGCCTTAATGAAAAATATTTGCAATTCATTAAAAACCTTTGAAGAGACCAGTCACTTAAAGCTGCATTCTACTGTTCATTACTTATTATTATTAACTTATAACTATAACGTTCAAAGATAACTTTTTCGACAATTGAGGCAAAAGTAATACATCATACAAAAGCGAGAGAAACATTATTGTGATTAAGTTGTTAGAAATTTTATTTCATGTGAGTAGTACGAGAAAAAAAATTAGGAACAAAAAGATAATTTGTGTAAATGGCACGGAGTGAAATTCTATTTTCATTGACCGTGACAACCGGGTATATACGTACAAAAATCTTGATGTTTGAAGTGAAAATTTGTATGTTTTTATATTTATTTGTATGCGTATTATATCTGTTAGTTTCTCACACAAATCGACGTCGTTTTGACGACCCTGGGGCAAATATAGCACGGACACACTTTAGTTCCTATAATTAGCTGCTCACTTTTTTTTAACCAACACTCCTCTCAGAAAGTGCCATAAATTAAAATTTTACTGATAATATATAAATTACAGAATAATAACAAATTTGTACGCAAGAGACGTGGGTGTGTGTATGCAATAACATCTTTGAGAATATTTAGTAGTTGTTCGTAAATTTAAGCCTACCTTCCTCTAGTAATGATAGACTAATGAGATTAAGCGTTTCCCTATACAGGATGTTACACAAAGGTACGGCCAAACTTTCAGGAAACATTCCACACACAAAGAAAGAAAATATGTGATATGGGCATATGTCCGGAAAGACTTAGTTACCATGGTAGAGATCAATTCCTTACATCTCGTGAAATGTTATCTTAAAAACGTTTCGAACAGACACTGTTCTAATTACCCAATGGAATATTTAGTTAGAATGTACGTTACTTGCTAGGATCACCGCCAGGTGGGCGACGTGACGGAAGGTAATCGTGACTGCATTGCGTCTCTTCAACTCACAGTCCAGATTACCTTCCATCAAGTGGCCCACCTGGCGGTGAACCTAGGAAGTAAAGTACATTCTAACGAAACATTTCATTAGGTAATTGGAACAGTGCCTACGAAATGTTTTTTTTTACGATGACATTTAACGAGATGTAAGGAACTAAGCTCTACCATGGTAACAAAATGTTTCCGGACATATGTCCATATCACATATTATTTTCTTTCTTTGTGTGTGGAATGTTTCCTGAAAGTTTGGCAGTACCTTTTTGTATCATTCTGTATTTGTGTATGTACGTACGTATTTCTCTCTGATGTCTCGCTTAAACATTTTAAACCAGTGGATCGAATGTAATCAACCTTTGTACACATATAGTACTGAGAGTACCCTGGACTAACTTTAGTGGATGTCATTTGGGCTACGTTCATATTTTCAAAATTGGCAGTTATTTTAACAACTTATATCTCACTAGGTACCTAACCGTATTTCAGAATATCATTAAAACTGAGTACACATAAAATTCCAAGCAAAATGACTTGACCTTCATGAATTAGTTCATGCCCTGATGATATTTTCAAAATTGCGGCCATTTGTAATAATTTTATGACGTAATGCTATGTTGAAGAAATATTATTCTGAATTTTATAGAACTTAGTATACAAGTGTTACATACTAAGCTAACTTGACTTTTGTGTAATTTTCACATTCTTTAATCAAATTCTAATATGGAAGCCATTTTATGTTGTAGTACAATATTACATATCTGTGGCGAACATGGTAGACATTTTCTACGTACTAAGCTGGCCTCACTTTACTGTATTTAGTTCAGTTTATGTTCATATTTTAACAAGAAGTTGCCAGATAACTGATAAGCCTACTTTCCTCAAAGCAGGTGCAAAAAAAGCCTGAAATTAAAAATAATTAGCGTAATAGATAATAATACTGACTTAGACATATGATACATTAAATGTACTAAAAATAAGTCAGTTTACTAAGTAATATACGAGTGAGTATCCAGTTTAATGAAATGTAGGAAAATATTTATGAGATGTATTTCTAGCACAAAGATAAAAAATAGCCACAGTGTCCAAAATATTACAAAAGGATGAACCAGGTAGGCAATAATCAAGCCAGCTTTTTGTGTAGTATGTGTACCAAGTTTAATTAAATTCCTGAAAATATTTTCTAAGGTACGTAATACTATGCTAAACTAACCAAAATGGCGGCCATTTTGAAAATATGAACACAGATATGTTTGAGAAAATAAATTACCAGATTCAGTAGAAACGTGACATACGTATATTTATAAGTAAGTTAACTCGGCTTTTACGTATTTTATTAATTTCGTATTCATAATTGTAAAATTTCAACACGCTAATTATCTGAAGAATTATTCTTGAGAGTTTGTTTAAAGTTCTTACACAAAACACTTACTAAGACGACTTTGCATTATTTTTTTTATTTAGTTTGTATATTTAAAATGGAGGCTGTTTGAACATACCGGGATTTCTAAGTAATCATTTATAAGAACTACTCCATACTAGGTACACGTATAGTGCTTGCAAAGTGACCTTTTTTTATTTTCATTCAGACTCAGTATTCATGTAGTTAAGTTAAAGTTTAAGTTTTTTTATATTATGACGTGTTCATATTATAGAAATTGTGTGGCATTTTAAACAACTTCAGATAACATGAGATATCTAATAAGCCTTTTACAGAACTTCATTAAACTTGGTATTCGTATACGCCTAGTTTTTAGTAAAACTATATGACTTTAACGTACGCCTATTTATTTTATACTGTGTTAATAGTTATACGGTAGTGAAATTTTAAAATGTCTTTACTCATAAGATATTTTAATGAACCGTTAATACGAATTACATTTAATTCTGTACGTACGTATTACCTAATACAGCGACTTCAATTTGTGTGTTTTGTTCGTACAGTATTCAGTTTTTAAAAACTGTTGCTCTTTGAATTTTCTTTTATCACATTAACAACGTAAGGATCATTTTTCAAAGTTTCCTCTGATTCGGTTTACATAAGGTGGTAAGAAAGGTAACCTAAAATTTAACTTGATGGTTAGTGGTGTTTACAGTTACGTGTATCCTCAAATTTCTCCTTTTTAATATATGTAATTTACGCCACGAACTACAGATCCGATAGAAATAAAATTTACTAATGTTTATTTAATTTACTATCCCACTTAGATTTAGCTAGTTTTTATAGCTGTAGGTTCACCGTGTTAAAGAGAGCACGGGTATAAATGAATCCATTATAATTCAATATTTCTTTATTTATGTGAACAATTTTAACTGAAACGGTTGACTTGTATCCATGTTTAGGGAAGTAGGCTTATTAGTTATCATGATAACATCGTGTTATTGTTAAAATAAAAATATAAAAATACTACCGCAGGTGATGTTATAATATTTAATAAGACACCACGTGACATGCCATTTTATTACTATAAATTATATTACTTATATCGTTGAGATATTTTTATAAAGGTTAAGTTCTAACAAACTTAACGACATCATTCTGACATGACATTATGAAAAACATAATAACGTTGAGTAATGTATATATTTGCATCAGATGTAATACGTATAGGTGCTTAATATTTATGAAGTATGTAAAATAACGAATTATTTTGAAGCGAGCAGCGGTAATAATGCGGCGCGGTATAGCCGCTCTTGTCCAGTGGCCGCGGTGGTATCGACTGGCCCAGGTCTCGACCCACAGCCGCAGCTCGACCGTGAGAACTTAGAGGAGGTGATGGCTGGGGGGAAGGGGATGCCTCGTTAATCATGGCCGGGGCAGACCACCGGCAAAACACGGGGAGGTTATCGCCCGCAGCCCCCGGGAGACATCTGCCGCTCGCCGCGAAATGTCCCTTTTGTTCCACGTCTGCTTCGAGCACTCCCCTGGCACGCCGTAGTCCCGCAAGTTCCTTCGACACAATCCTTCCTGACCGTTACAGCCTGCTCGCCTGAACATCGCCGTTAAGAGCAAAAAATGGAACTCAACTTAGTCACGGTAACTTGGATCGTTACATAAGTTTGGGGAAATTCTGGAAAATAAGTAAACTCCAAAACGGTACAAATTTTTGCACAGCACAATTTATTTTTGTTGCATATTTTTTTACAATGAGTTTCCAAAGCCAACTTTTTTTATGTATTTGTGCAGCCATTTAAAAAAAGAAAAAGTTAACGACTTATCAAACTGAAACTATTGTGACGACGAAATACTACTTTTCAAAGTTTAAGGATATAACTGTCAAATTCAGTTAAATTAAAATTTTACATAATTGAAACCCTGATGTTTTGCCACATACTCCAGTGCTCCTCCCCTCCCCAAAGTTTAACTTTATTATGCAGAAACCTTCGCGGGCGCATCCACAGCAACTCGATTAATGCTTTCTTTTTCAGAAAAATATTTTGGTATCCCATTCTGCTTCCGTTTTCATTTTTGTCCTCACCCCTCACCAATTCGGGATCGACTACGGATTTTCGCATGTTGGAATCGTGCCGGATGAAGCCGCTGGTCGGCGGAATTTCTCGGGAATCTCCCGCATCCCCCGCCCCTTCGCCATTCATTCCGGCGCTGCTCCATACTAACATCATGCCATCCCTCACCAGCGCTGAAGACCTCGGTGTTCAGCGCTGACCAAAATCTCTCACTCACTCACTCCACCATTTCTTTTGGCAGAAACTACCGTGGGCACATGCACAAATCTTCAAAGTTAATTTCACTAAATTCTGCCTCTAAACCCAGATTTGTGTCTATTTTTATAGTAGAAACATTTTCAACCCTCTTTTTATATTACTACTGTTACTACTGATGCTATGGCTGTTAGAACAAAATACTGAGATATACCTAAATATAGTATACTAGCTGTCCCGTTGCGGCTTCGCCCGCGTGTACTATAGAAAATAGTAACTAACTTTTAATTACATATTGACTGATGGTGTCGTTATATTCTCTGTATACCTTTAATTTGTGAATTACCTTAAATTGGTTTATATATATATATATATATATATATATATATATATATAGGCTACTAGCAGTCCCCCGCGGCTTTGCTCGCGAGTATTATTCGTAACTGATAATATTTACTTTAATTGAAAAACCTCTTTGTACACAAGATTGGTACTTCAGTCATCAAGTGTTAGAATGTCCAAGCGGCTAGTTGAACTAATTCTGCAGCAGGATAAGTAGCTATAGCTGTCCACGCGAAAAGCAGTCTTAAGTTTGTCC
>PNEQ01132557.1:29104-90887 GCA_003012365.1 Medauroidea extradentata | reverse complement strand
TAAAGTACCGCGAAACATAGGTAAATCCTGGTGCGATGAAAGTCATGACGCTCAATAAAGTACCGCGAAACATCGGTAAATCCTGGTGCGATGAAAGTCATGACGCTCAATAAAGTACCGCGAAACATAGGTAAATCCTGGTGCGATGAAAGTCATGACGCTCAATAAATCATCGCGAAACATTGGTACATACGGGTTCCAATAGGCCTACAAGTTGCAAGCAGATCGAGGGTGACCACTCCTGTTATTTTCTTTATGGTGCATCTTAAATTAATGAACTTACAGCTGTGACACAGATCTCCATGGCCTACATCGATGTTAGAGTTCTTGCATTTTCATGTCACTTCATTTGATATAGTTTGCGGACATACACTTTTAAAATATCGCTTTTACAGGATCGTACCCGCTTAATATTATCTTTAGCTACTAAGTATCCTGTACATTTTGTGCTGATTATTTACTCAGGAGTCACCTCCCGCGGATTGTTGGTCGAATTGAGCCACTTTCTGTACACAACGAATTTTTTTTTATTTAAAAAAATAGCAAAACATTTTTTTATTAAACTTAAGATTTTTTCCCAAAAATATATTTTAAAAATTTTATGTTATACATTGTTTAAGTTGCCCATGACACCATTGCTTGCAGTTTCATTATGAATAATTATATTTCACCACGTCAGCATTGTTTACGTTCCCGTGACCAAACTGTGATTTTGACAGGTCGTTGTAGTTACTATTGATAGTTTTTATTAATGCGAGGAATATGAAGGAACATCAGTGTCTACAAAACAAAGTCTGTCTCTTACACGGGAAACAAAAAAATGAATTTTGCACTTGGAAGCACAGTAAAGTTGGATTCACAACCACCACTTAACGTACGTACGTGTAAAAGTAGAAACACCTCGTTTGCATGCTAGCATTCATATCCTCGCGTAGCGTGCGTACGTACTTATCAGTTGATCAACTTTCTACTTCGTACGCTAAGTGGTGGTTCTGAATGCAGCATGTGCAAATGTAAGACTCAGTTAAATATTAATTTATATTTAGAAATAATTTATGTTGTAGTCATAAATTATTTAAATAGCTTCGAAAATAAAAATAATGTAAAATTTTACTACCTACATTTTGATATGGCATAAACAATTTCCGCGCATGTCTTAGATTAAATGATGTTGTGAATCCAATCTCTAATACTTAACGTACGTGAGTGTGTTCGTACGTACGTTAAGTGTGGTTGTGAATCCGCCTTAAGTCGGGCTTCGTATTGTAAAGTACACTGCATAAACACTTGTTTGCTACATCTCAAATTTTTCTATGGCAAAAAATGTTTAAATATGAGACACAAAAATAGCTTAACCAAAAAGAATTTTTTAATGTGTTATAACAGTGACAAAAATTATTTTGTTCCTCTCAAATATGTCAGCGATGATTTTAATTAATGGTAAGGTTAGTTGCCGTACGTTTACGACGAGATTTAGGTTTCAAAAATTAATATATTTGCAACAAAGAATGTAATATTTTCATAAAATAATATTATTTTAAGAAACTTATGCACTGGAGGTATGTTTTTTTCTTTAGAGAAATAATTCTCTAGGGAAAAGCTAAACCGCGACAAATTTTTGCCATTGCCGTGCCGAAAATATTTGTGACAGTGTAGACGGCGTGGGTCGAGGTAGCAGGTGCAGGGACGGGACGGGACGGCTGCCAGCATGTCCGCATATAAGCTAATAACTTGCGACGCTTCCAGCGGCCGGAGTAATTAGTGTCAGGGCTGCTAAGCAAGGCAGTCTCGGGACACGCCTACCTCGCACTGGTGTCCACGCCCTGCTCGCCAGCGAACACAGCGAGGTCCAGTACGGGCAGTGTCATTCTAGCACTGCACACATTAGGGCTATGTCTACCTCGGGACCCTGGCGAGACAACGATACGCATTTAACACTTTGAAGATGATGCCTAAAGATGATGGTATATGGCGGGATAACTTTACTGTTTGCACGTTCAGCTTACCAGAAGATTACTGGCTTTGGCTCGTATTTGGAGCTGTTACCTTATTTGACTAAGCCGATAAAGACCCCGTCACATTGCCACATTTTTTCTTTCAATCGCTGGGCCGCGGTGGCCGAGAGGTCAGACCTCTCGTCTCCCACCAAGGCGATCCGGGTTCGGTTCCCGACGAAGTCGGTCCCCGGATTTTCGCATGAGAGAATCGTGCCGGACGATCCCGCTGGTCGGCGGGTTTTCTCGTGGATCTCCCGTTTCCCCCGCCCATTCATTCCGGCGCTGCTCCATACTCACCTCATGTCACCCTTCACCATCGCTAAAGACCTCGATGTTAAGCGCTGACCAAAATCTCTCACACACGCTCCTTCCAATCGCTTCAAATAAAGTTGGTCAAATAATATTGGATGGTAGTGACGTCACAAAAATGTCACTATCGCGGCCATATTTGTTGGAGGACGTTTGATGACTTTCGTTTTCATTGAATATTTGCGAATTGGACGGGTTCAAAAATTTCTTGGATGTTGGATGGCTCAACCAATCACAATACGCCCTTTGTAAACTGAAATATCATAACCATTCGTGCATCATGTTGAGTTGGATCGAAAATACTACTGTAGATAATGGCAAAGCAATCCAATGTAATTTAAACTAATTGACGAGTTGCTAGCACTGTTTACGTAAAAAATATCGTAGGCCTACTGAGTCCGTTGCACTAGTGATTAAAATACATAAATCTACAAATAAAAAACATAAAATCTTACTATTCGAAATATTGCTGAAAATTACACTTATTGTTCTTTCTTGATGTTTTCCTGCTAATTAATTTATTTTGAATTATTTACATAGTGAGTATTCTTAAACTTAAATACTGTGTACCAAAATTTTATATTAATTATAAAACATAACCAAACATACAGGTTACGAGCGCCAACAAAATTTGACAGTGTGACGTGTCTTCAAACATATTTGATAGTAACCGAACAACTTCATTTGACGAAAAATTTGACGACTACATTCTGTCAAATATTCGTATTCCAACTTTATTGTAAAATATAGTTGGAGACAAAAATTTGACAATGTGACATGGCCTTAAGAGCCCTGATATTGTAATATCGGATGACCTGTTGTTGGTCTGCAGACAGCTACGTTGTGTCAGGCGTATATCACCCAATCAAACATGTTGCAAGAAACTACAGCGCTTTGAAGGGCATGTTGGCACAAAACATTTTCGCGATATACCACCATCTCTAGCTATGCCCGTGTATAACTTGAGCAAAACTTCAATGAACGTTTCTCTGCAACCGAAGAAGAATTTTGCGAGAATATAGTGTCAGTACCTTGCCAGTGTTCACCAGTGTTGTGAAAAAAACATACAAATGCGTAAAACAATGGAAGATTCCATTAATATCTGTGTCAAGCAGTTTGCCAAGAACATATCCTATGATTTGTCGAAGAGAAAATATTGATAATATAATCAGAATAACTGTTATGCCTCAAAAACTGAAAATACAACAAAATTGTCTAACACTCCCCCTTAAGATTCGCGGTAAGCTCACATACTTTATTGCGTCAAGCTCGTAAGATGAGGTCGAAGTATTTCGCCGCTACGCGTTTCTATTAACACGTTTGACCATTTGAAGAGAGTGCCTCGGCTACAATCATTCTGATAAAACATCGAAAATGGGCGGTAGCAGTGTGGCCATCAAAAGTTATGGATGATCGTGATCGGAATCCGCTGTCAAGACAAGTTTCAAGGACCTGCTGTAAATAATATCGGGATTCGTAGTCTTAACAAACTCCATTGTGCAAACAGAGAGGTGTAGTAGACTGTGTGATGTTACACGGTAACAACTAAATACTTAACTATCAAATATTTATACGAAGTGTCCATTGGAATACGGCCTATATTTTCTACATACTCCACTGCGATGCAGATGTCTGTCAAAGAGAACTAAAGAGAACATTTGAATATAAAAAAGCAGGGTATGCTTTAGTCAACACAGTTACACACAAAATATAAAATTCCATACACGTAATCGGGTCAAATAAAACAAGTACCCGAGTGCGACTGACCCTGGGTGTATCCTGTTGACTAAAACGTACCCTGCTTAGTTATATTTTCCTGTTCTCTTTAGTTTTTTTTTTTTTTCACAGAAATCTTCATCGAAATGGAGTATGTACAAAAAAAACATCCAGCCATGCATTCCCACTGCACTACTATTTCAAAGATAATACAATATTTTCTAAACAAGAACAGGAAAACTTATTTACCGACTACTGTGTTTCAATTGGTTAGTACTCGAGCAACATTTTTTTCTTTAAATCCGCTGGAGGCAGTAAAAGGGTAAGCAGTACCGACATCATGCGCAAAGCACTAAATTGGCACGCAGTGTTTTTATTGTACATTATTTATGAGACGTCAAGCGACGACACCCGTATTTTTAGTTGTGAAAGAAATGGCGTTACGTCAAACGAATATTCCTCTGTTTAATGATTTAAATGGTACTTTTTATTTATTTTTTATTTTTTTAGAAGAAACGTCTAAAAAATTGTTTCTAGATATTTTGAGGAGGGCCAAAACATATTTCCAATAGGAGTGCCGTATTAAAAAAAAAAAAAAAAAAAAAAAAAACAGAAGCATAGTTTGAAGTATAATTTTTTTATACAGATATTTGTGAATAAGTTCAGCAGTTTCGCGTCGAAGCTTGACATGTCACATAACCCTTCATTTTTTATTAATTCTACCGCAAACAATTGTTCACGTTTATACCTCATACAGCCTTGACGGCTCAAACATGTCTGCAGAGAATCCAGCATCTACCGAGTCCTGACATCAAAGAGGTTGCCGTACCATTCTGCTTCTGTGCCAGTATCCTAACTTTCGTTAGCACCCTGGCCAGTGGTCGGAGGGCAAAGGAAGTCGCAACTCAACAGTTAGGACCAACCCGGAAGCGACGGCACGACAGTCCTCGTCAGGCAACCATCCCACCCTTCACTGAAACATTTGCATCTAGAATGGATTTCAGGGAGCTTGGAGAGAGCGATGTTATAAGGACTGGGTGAGGGAATATGAAGAGGGGAGGATTATAACAGCCATCGCGGGTGACGTCCGGAAGTTTTGTGAATAATCACAACAACGTCGCCTTTGCCCTTTGTCGCCGCATTCTAGAACGGCGGCGCGAGAGCAGGATAGATGCAAATTCGCTTAGGGTACTTTGCCAGAACCGTGTCAGACGGCTAATGTAATCATCTCGCCGGTTGTAGTTAGTTAACGCTCCCAACTACGTAGAATCGCAAAAGTACTAGCACGTGGACAACTTGGAAGCTAAGGATTACCTTTCATCGCAGTACCGGATGGCCATATTTATTTATTTGATTAATATTAATAAAAACACTAAAACAACTTTTCAAATTCTTCATTACGTCCCAAGCACAGCGGACGTCAAAACAATTGTCTTACTTTATTTTAAGGTACCAAGCGAGGTGGCGCAACGGTATCACGTTGGACTTGCATTCTACAGGTCTCGGGTTCGACACCCGGCTCCAGTCATCCTGATTATGGTTTTTCATGCTTTCCCGAAATCGCTCCGTTCCTTAACAAATGCATATTCCTCTCCCAGCTCCCGGCATTATGTCAAGTTGTGACGCCATTCTCTAATGACCTCACTACTGTTGACAAGACGTAAAACACAGTTACCTTACCTTCATTTAAAGACGATCGTCAATCCGCCAAATAGTGAAAAATTCCGCTACTAGGCAATATTCAGAACTCTTGGGACCTGGAAGGGGGAGGGGGTTGGCGCGGTGGCCGAGAGGTCGCCTCCCACCAAGACGATCCGGGTTCGATTCCCGGTGGGGTCGGTCTCCGGATTATTGCACGTGGGAATCGTGCCGGACGATGCCGCTGGTCGGCGGGTTTTCTCGGGGATCTCCCGTTTCCCCCGCCCATTCATTCCGGCGCCGCTCCATACTCACATCATGCCACCCCTCACCAGCGCTAAAGACCTCGATGTTGAGCGTTGACCAAAATCTCTCACTCACTCTCACTCTCGGGGCCTGTCTGACCATCTCTTGACAAACTCCGGGTCAGACGCCGCCGCCTACCAAGCACTTCATTTGCGTTGTAATGTACCAATGTACGAACAGAAAAAAACACTTCGAACAAAGTCGGAATGTCACTGTTAAGACCAGTGGCGGCTCGTGGGTTGTTGCCATGTAAGGCTGCAGATAGTCGGAACTGTACGCTCTTGATGAACGCGCCGTATACCTACGACCATGAAATATTTCCCGGCTACTAGATCATTTGTGACAACTCAGTAGTAAAGGGCACCTGCACATCAGCGTGTCAGTGGCTGTAGAGTCAACCAGCGCACAACCGTGTACAACTTTTGGCAATTGCAGCCCCACCTGGCAACAACCCACGAGCCGCCACTGGTTAAGACACCGTGTTCATTAAGAACACTGTTTCTAAGCCCTCCAACATAACTAATAACGTCCTTTTCAGCTGCCGTACCTCAAAAATTTTCGGTCATTTGAGAAACAACATAAGTAAAAAAAGTCCACTTTTCAGGAAGTGAAAAAAATACTGTAATTCTGAAAGTTACTTATGAAAAATTTGCAAAAAATTACTGAAAATACTTCATAACATTACTTTTATGATGATTGTAATTAAAATAGTTTCTGTGTTGCTCTATAAGAACAATTCTCATTTCAAATATTTGACTAACGTTGTTTCACAACACACATCCATTTGTAAGACTTGCATGTAATGTTCTTCTGGTATTATAATAATTTCTTGTTTTTCAGTGCAATATGAGTTTGTACGAATAGTTGGCCAAGCAAACACCTCATTGTAAAATACCTGGATATAATCTGCGTCTGGTAAAAATGGTTGAGATTTATGTAGGTCACACAACACCAGTCAGTGATATGAGTATACTATACAAAGAACACAAGTCAATGACTTATGGTGTTTCTCAAATGAACTCACAGTTCTGCACCTTGCTGTGCACACAAGAAATGACTGACTTATGTGGTTTCAATAGTACAATGTGTGTTTACGTCTGTAGAAAATTATACAACACATAACTCATTTCGGCAGAAAATTGACATGTTGTTTCTCAAATGACCGATTCAAATGTAGTAACTGGGATAAAACATTCACTGAACTTTGCTACAATTGTCCACCAAATATGATACGGTTACCTCTTAAAGTCCCATAGTAAAAATGGATCGGCGGGAATCTTGCAAGCTAGTTCAGTGCCTGGCACGTTGTGGAGAAGCGGCGTTTGGTGCTCGCATCAAAGTCGCCTTTATAACTCTGTCACTTTAGAGCCTCTAACACGCAGGTAGGCGGCATTATTTGAATTTGAACTAAATAAATATTTCATTACTTCTTTTCTGTTTCTCAAAGTTAAATTTTTCCGCCTGTAGAAGATCGATACCACCTTGTAATAAATTCTAAAAGAGGAATGAAAGCGATTTTCGTCAGAAATTTTTTTTCTCGCAAGGCTCAATGATGAGTACATGATACTTTTGTATACGTTCTTACGTTATTATGTACATAGTCACATGCTGTCTTATTTTAGAAGTACTGAGGGTCAATGTTCCTAAAATAAGAAAATCTGTGACTACGTAATAATGTCATCTACCGACTGTCGAGCCTTAATTTTCGATAATAAGCGAGGAAAATTGTTTTTTGAAGAAATTTGTGAAAATACACTGTTTCGGCGCTCCACACCCCTTAAGGTATCGCCTTGTTAGAGCGAACTCCAAATAATAAATATTCACTCCACGCGTCAAAGGAATGAGGATGCTAGGGTAGACGTGTAGAGGAGAGCTAGCATGAAAGCTCCGTCACTACCGATAACAACCAAATTGACATCACGATCCTGCGTTACCATACATACCTACGTAAAGGATTCTGTGATGATTTTCCTGTACATGACGTTCGGTATAGAACTGATATTCTTCAGCAAACAACAGCAGCCACATGTGCCTGATTATTTTGAAACAGCAGGACTATTTATTATACGAGATATCGCACACAATTTAAACAGAAAAAATTTTCTAACGATCCTAAATAGCATTTGCAACTATGCTTTCAGTACGTTGGTCCCCATTTTTTAAAACTAATCTACTTGTGTCGCTTTGAATTGTCTGTAATCGGGACGCAAGGAGCTACTCCAGCTCTCTCACCACTTGCCAGATCGCCTGTAAACTCCTCTGGCACCATCTTCCCGTCAAGGACTCCATGCAGTCAGCTCGAGTGTGTTGAGTGTGATCGCGCTCACCGCACTAGCTAGATCGACCGCCAATCACAGACCGCCCTGTCTCTCAGCCTCTTCTAACTGGAGCAGAGGTGCTTCACAGAGATCTGCCGCTCCTCGGCGGCGCTAATCCATCCCCCGCAGTGCTCACAGCGAGAGGCATCACGTCTCGCAAATAAAGCTGGATCTCAGTTAACTGTACATCGCCATGCCTCGTTCCCCTCCTCCTGTCGCCCCAGTATACTTCACTGCCTTCACGTAGTAAAAAATCCATGTGTGCTACACAGTCAATTCTTTAACACATAGTTTCCGAACTATTTTTGTAACACTACAAATAAAATATTGTATACTTAAGAGGAGTCCCTAGCAAGATAGTTTCTGTAAAGGAAGATACATTGGTCAGCACTAAGGTCTACAACAATTTACATCGTCGTATTTTTATTTTTGTATTTGTACCAGATATTTTTTCTTATTTTAGACATAAATTGTGACCTAATTTTGATCATATCAAAATTTTTAACTCTCATAGTTTTTATGTAATGGCTCATAAACGTCAAACTTTGCATGTTACGGTTTTAAGTACGACACTAAAACCAACTGCCATGCCAAACTGGAAAAAAATTCACAGTGAATAACGATGTTACAGGCTACAAGTTCTCCTACACAAAAACAGAAAATTAAATAATTTTGTATTTAAATAAAAATGCTGAAATTTAAAATAAAAATATAAAAACCAAGTAACTTTTTTAAATACAAGAATATTTTATTTTACGATTTTATATAGGACATCTTGTAGCCCACAACATCAGTATTAACTGTGAATTTTTTCGGTTTGGTAAGTCAGTTGGTTCCAGTTTCCTACTTAAAATCGTAACATGCAAAGTTTATTGACATTCACTAACCATTACAAAAAAAAATTGAGCAACATGTTGTCATAATTTGTGTCTTAATAAAGAAAAAATCTCTTGTGCAAATATAAAAATACTAACAATATATGACGGTAAAAATTGCTGTACACTGCGCCCTTAAGAGGGCATGGTACATAATTCAACGCTAAAAGCATTAATCTATAACTGTAGGTTTCTTGAAGCTAATTTGCGAAAATTAAACAATAGCAATACTAGACAATAGTTTTAGCCAACGTTATAAACAAAATTGTTTCCAGAGTTACGAACTTCTGAGGCACAATCTCTGACGCCGGAACCTCGTGCATTTGACAGCGGCGCAAGAGATAACGCGTAACGAATTAGTAATTCTGGATAAATATTTACTCATAAAGTTGGCAAATACCATTATCGAGGATTGTCATTCAGTGTTTTATTCATATTGGCTTCGAAAAAAGTGTAGAAGTCAATTTATGATTTCAGCGTTTATTTACTGCAGAGGGGCGACATGGTGTATGGAGCAGCGCCGAAATGAAAAGGGCGGGGAAAACGGGAGATCCCAGAGAAAACTCGCCGACCAGCGGCATAGTTCGGCCCGATTCCCACAATGGAATATCCGGGGACCGACCCCGCCGGGAATCGAACCCGGATCGCCTTGGTGGGAGGCGAATAATGGTCTGACCATTGAGCCACCGGGGCCCCCTCTTACCTTTGAGAACTTCTCTTGATGGAATTAAAAAACTTCTAACTTTTTATTCGTATCACACATTACTTAAATTTTATGCAGTAAAACAAGTATAATTTGGCGCAATTTTTAAATGTTTTTGTTTAATAGTTTTGCATGTAACAACGTGTCAAAGTCGCAAGTTATCCTACTCGTTTCTATTCGTAGAAATATTAGGAAATTAAATAATTTGCACTGAAAATAAATGCACTTAGCTCAAAATTCCTTTGTGCTTGGAGCTCCTACATAGAAAATCTTGTAGAAAAAACTTTGTAATGTGTAATCACAATGGTACAATACACCATTTCAGCGCTTATAATTTCACTGTTGATTACGTCATTTCTATGATAAAGACATTTTTATATAAGTCTACAACTAAACAAGGTTTTGCATCGCCCGTATATCGTATGCGTAGGTTAGGCGCCTATCAGTTCACTGATAGAGGTTGGAAAATATACGTGCAGTACAACGTACGCTGCTGTCTCATGTGTTGCGTCCATTCATTCACTTCTACAAGTATTCTGTGGTCCGTATGCTTGCATCCAAACCCAGTTGAAGCACAACTTTTTTTTTAACACTATATTTGCTTTAGCAGAGAATAATAAAATTGTTCCTTTGTCATGTTCTTAGAAATAAACTACAGATTCTAATATCTTTAATTTACAATGTCTTAAATGTGTACTACATATGTAAATTTCGCATATCTCTTTTAAAACGCACTTTTTTTTTACATTTAAAATATACCACCTAGATACTACCGGACCTCCTCAATTATAATAGACAATAGACAAAAATATACAGGTATGCTATGCTGCGTATTTTGAAATCAACTATTCTTGTAGGAAGTATTATTTCTTGTAATTTTAGTATCATACCTCGCTTGTGCTGACAAAGTCAAATACACACACACATAAACACACAGACGTTAAAAAATGCATAAGAAGGTAGGGGGCTAGGGAACAAGCAACAAAAAATGTTGACTCATCTTCATTTACCTTCTCCGCCAACGCGCAAAGCACCAATATTTAACGGCCAAACGATAAAAGTATGATGCGTACCTAAAGACAACCCTAATGATATAAAATTTCACAATTCAAATAAGTACGTCCGTGTTCGCCTCTTTCACTCTGCCGGAATACACATAAAGCGGAAATAGAAAATGGAAACTTGTCGGGCGTAACACGAGTTTTAAACTCTAATCGTAAACCAACGTTATGTACAGGCCACGGTCGTAGAAGAACAGGTCTGGACACTCGCCTATCTAACAATGTATTTTGCTTGACCCCCTTGTTTGACTGTAGTTCGTCAAGTTACCGAGAATGTCGTATTTTTTGGCGCTGTTTTCCGGGCGGTCGGACTCAAACTCCGTCCACTTTTTTCCATTGTTAAATTTATAACGTAAATAAAGATTGCTGGAACCTTTTCTTAAATTTTTGAGCGAAGAAAGTATTTCATAAATTGATAAAAAATATGTTTTGATAAATTGTTTATCTTAGCGGAAAGGAAGTGGGCGGAGTTTAGTCCGACCGCCCTAACATCAGCGCCAATAAAACACAATATTCTCGGTAACTTGGTGAACTACAGCCAAACAACAAGGGAGTCAAATATCCAGGCGAGTGTCCAGACCTGTTCTTCTACGACCGTGGTATAGACACATGAAACTGTTTCATTTAAATAAATCCAATTTTTTCCGACAATCTACACAGCGCGCGGCGACCTGAACTTAATATTTACATTGTTTTTAAACTTGTGTGAACAAAACAATAACTAAATGCATTTCAATGACCACAAAATAATACATTCTTTCTGCCTACAATATCAAAGGCATTAGATACAGTACCACTTCTGGTTTCCGATACATAAGTGGTGTACTACACTGTGGAAATTTTTCGCAGTCGATTTAAGGAATTTCCAGAAAAAATTTCTATGGGTACCTACGTGAATTCACGGAAACTTATTTCCTAATCCAACAGAAGTGTCTGTAAAACAGTTTCATCACACGGAAGTGAGGCATACTTACATGTATATAATGCTACAATTGCATGTCTACATATTTGCGGATTTACCTGTAATGTTATTAAATTATATCCGTAATATTTACAGCTCTCTAACCCATTAATTAACGATTATTTCCGTGCAAGTGTCCGCAGACTAAGGACATATTACGTATGATTCCGTAGTGTAAATTTGCAATAGACTTTTCCGTATTTTATTTTTACGGACACTATTTATGTTTATTAACGATACGTTTCCGTTAAAATGAATAACGGTGTACATGAGAGTATTTCAAATGGTATCAAATGCCAGTGGAATATTTTAGTATAGTATGTACTAAGGAGTCAACAGTTGCAAAAAACTCTCACACACATAAGGCGGCACAGTTAAAAATTATTTTCGTTGTTTTACGAAGAATTGCAGGTAAAAAAATCCCCAGAAGTGTCCGTTAATTTACGGATGGCAACTAGCTCAGCTCCACTTATGGAAACTCACATATTTATGAAACTTTATTAGGAAGCAGGCACAATAATGCGTATGGTTATTTTTTAGCTTCTTCTCGCAGTTTTACTTATGTTTAATTAATGAAACGAAATTATGTACAACTGTGTTACGAAATAACGTTTCCTTTAATTAAACAGACGTTTCCGTAATATTATCCAGGAAATTCACGGAAAAGTTAAACAGTGTACGTGCGCCGTAGTACAGCGCTGAAGAAATCATCACAGGATAGAAATATATGTGTATCAATGGTACAGATGAAACAGAAAGGAGAATATTTGGCCGTAATGGCTCTCAAGAACAACATTTTACGCAAGAAAGAGTTATAAGCCAACGACGCCAGATCATGCTACGAAAATGGTGTCCCAAATACTGCATACCACAGAGTGACATTTCCAGGGTTTAGTGAAGGTTACACGAGGATGGAAATGTCAGTCGATCATTATTACGTGGTGGATGTTCGTGGAAAAGTTCAATGCCATGTAACATCGCAGTTTGGCCTAAGAGGCGATGCAATATTAGCATACTACTTACTCAACACTAGATCAATCATTCCACATGTGCCCATTGTGCCAACGTACGAAAAGAAAAGAAACTTCAGACAAGGTCGGAACCTCATTGTTACGACACTATGCTAATTAAAAACACCGTTTCTAAGCCATCCAGCATGGCTAAAACTGCCTTTTCAGACCACCCGCCGTACCCAAAATGTACTAACCAGATGTATGTGAAACTCAGATTGAGACATGCACTGAACTTAGTTGCAGACTTTCCTCCAATAAAATTATATGGTCACCGCTAACGTGCAGGTAGGAGGCGGCCTTAAAATTTCAGCACTGTATAGTTTAAAAAAATCACCCTAACTTATGTCTAACAAAACAGAAGAAAAATTTCCATTTAGCCTATTATTTTTAGTGAAATTATTATTGTATAAAAATGACGGTCTGACTAAAATATGAATACCGAAAGCCAACTTATGTTTTTCAGCAAACAACCAATGAATGGCCAACGATAAGGTCACTGTAGAAAAAATGTAGATTGTGAACTTAAAAAAAGTATACAAGCAAAAAAAAAACACACACAAGTAGGCCTACAATATAATACAGTATAAAATAGTACAATACATAATAATATAATATAGTATATTATCTATAATATAATTAGAGACACAGGAAAATCGCGGGAATAGTTGACTGTTTGCTAGGCTCCAACGTGATGTATATAACACTGAATGGTCTGTATCGACATTGGCTATCGTTTACTTGTAGCATTTTTCTTTCTACAACAGGCCCAGTTAGAACTGCACAGCTTAGACACACAGTGTGTGTGTGATTTGTCCCAAAACTGTTCACACGTGTCATGGTTAATATAATACAGTTTATTGGAGACTATTTTTAACATTTTCGTTATTTTCCAGTCTCTAAATATAGTATATTTGTCAGTCGTTTTAGGGTAAGCTACTGAACAGTCAACCGACAAAAAATTCCGTGTTAAAAAATTCGGTTAGTATTTTTGGAGACACCAAAGACGGTGTTTTTACAAGTCAGGCTTTAAAAAAACGTATTAAACCTTTATGAGACCTCGAATTATGATTCTAGTAAGCGTGCTGTATTTTAAACATTATACCAAAATAGTTGTGTTATTTTCGTATATAAACGTAATGGAATTTGCTTTAGCTGTTTCGCGTCAAAAAAGGAACAGGCGCGACACGCTACAACACCGTCCTACAGACGCGATAACGGAGGTCAAGGACGTACGGATGCAAACGCACGTAATCCGTGCCGGGCAGTGAACCTTACCTCCCAGCACACAGCAGCGGACTGTCACTGCAATGACGCGGAAGGGCGTAGGGGTAGCTACTTCCGTCACGTGGGTCCTGGAGGGGGAAGGGGTGGCCGGTGTAAAAGGTCAACGGGTCGAGTGCCACGCTGGGGGGTGCGGTGGTGGCAGTACACCTATGACGTGTTGCACAACGTGCGCGCGTGGCGACAACACATAGCGTTCCGCCAGCTAAATCTGTCGCCAAGAGGAAGAGCCCAGGGTTGGCGGGACGAGGCCGGGCTGAAGGTGTCTCAGGGCTGTCCACCGACCAACTCGCCAGTGGCCTGTTAACGCTTGTCGTCATCTAGATTTCAATGCAGTCGCTGTGATCTTGAGAACCTACTGGCCTGATTTGTGCATTTACAGTAAAATATTCAGAGGCACAACAACAGAGGGAGCTAATGATATATAGCCTTCTCCACTGAATCTTTGAAGCAGGAGCAAACTTCAAACAATCTATCCGTATACATACAATAACATAATATTATATTATTATCCTGCAGGGCCGTGCCAGAGACACACTAGGTTTTCACAAGAAAGAAAGGAAATTGCAATTCAATTATAAAATATGTTTAGTGGATCAATTTAAGGTGGTCGCTGGTGTAGTTAACTTGGGAATCGCCAATTGGAATTTGATTGCACCATTCAAATATAGCATCGTTTAATGTAGACTACCGTTTTACGGAGATCAAATTTCTTTAAACTAGGCCAAGGCTGATTCCCTCCCCGTTCCTGATCATATGATCCACTGGTTCTGTATCTAATAACCTCACTGTCGACAAGACGTGGCGTTGCCAACCCACAGAGCCTTGACGCGATCAACGATACAGATTTACAGGTGATACTCATTACCTATCGAACCTACATGTATGCCACCACTAACATTTTGTTCGTCTCAGAAGTGAAGAGATTTTGGTCAGTGCTTAACCTCTCGGTATTCGGCGTCGGTGAGGTGTGACATGATGTGGGTATGGAGCAGCGCCGGAATGAATGAGCGGGGTAAACGGGAGATCCCCGTGACAATCCGCTAACCAGCGTCATCCCCCGGCACGATTCCCACATGCGAAAATCCGGGGGCGGACCCCGTCGGGAATCGAACCCGGATCGCCTTTGTGGGTGAAAGACGAGTGATGTAATCACTCGGCCACCGCAGTCCCGTTTGTTCGCCTCGGTGTGGCCTACACTACTAAAGGCCATTTTCGGCTGTTTCTTCAATACCCTGAAAACTATGAACTAATAAGAATTTTCACGGCAAAAACTATGCGAAAAGATACTCTCATATATATTTTTTTTTCTAAAAAATTGATTCTTGTAGTAAGGCAGAAATGGCTCTGGTTCGACAGTGATCTCGCGTAAGAAGACTGAGCCTCGCGGGCTATAACTTAACATGTGATTCACTGTCCTCGCTTGCGCCAGGGCTCATGGTAGGCAGCGCCTAATTTTTTTTTTTTTCCGTTTGTGGCACGCAAATGAGGAAGGCGATAAGTCAACTCTAATACTTGCTTAACACCGCTTCGCCTCTAAGAACAGAGAACTAAACCAGCGATACAGTGTTTTCGTAGAAAATGTTTTTCAATTCGAATTTAAACGGTGACGCTATTATTTTGTTTGTAGAAAGTGTGTCCAACGCAGATCTCTATTATTTTGCTTATCAATTAAGGCTGGTATTTGTCCAGCTGCAGCAATGTAAAAAAAAAAAAACATTTTTATCACTTTTGAGGAGCTGGCAGTCATGTTTTTAATAAGCGGACGGCATTATAAAATAGAGACATAGATTGAAGTGTGTATTCTTTTCGTAAGTAAACGCATTGGAAATACGTTTAACAGTTATAGGTAGGCTAAATAAAAAAACACTTCTCGTACCACGCTACAGCGCAGCTCATGCACCAGATTTAACTACAGTCTGTTCACTTTAAACTGAGCAATATCCAACACCTATCATATCCACAAATTGTATTTTACTGGGGCCAAAGATGCTAAAGTTTGAGGGTAGTGAATCAATTGTACAGGTAAAAACCTTTCAAATTTTTCGTACTGTAAAAAATAATAAATATGACTACAAAATGGTTGAAAGAATAAATGTAAGCACTGCTCACATTATCGTAAACAGCCTATAACTAGAGCCGAAAAGACTTTTGCAATATTTCATTTCAATGTCTGGCGTGCACCTCGGCAGCTCTGCTTCACGGCTATTGGCAGCGTGTCTTTGTTCAGGCACGTGCCACACTTGACTGCGCCAATAACAATGAGGCTATAGTGACGCAATACGTCTGTGATTCGTCAGTAGAACATCGAGACAAGTGACAGTCAAAACGTCCAATCACTGACCATGAGACAGAGTTGCGGATGTGAACATAAGGCGTTGAAACCAAATGGTGCTAACATATTTGTCGCCATAAAATCGTGGCTCGAACTGTAACTCTTAAGGAGAAACTACATTCATATAAATATCTCGTCTGAACGTGAAGTGCGGTTGGGCAAGGAAGGAAATAACCCGTTTGTTCCGCGTCGGTTACAGCAAGAAGCATCTGTGGCTATGGTTGTGGTTTTCTCGGTTGTGAACGAACAAAACACAGTAGAACGGTGGACACAGACGCCTACAACGGAACTACAGTCGCAGGAAACACGCTGGTCGATAAATTCGCGGTATCCAACACCGCGGAAAACATCCTAAATACGGCGCCAAGACCACAGACTACTTAGACAATATGCCTGCCATCGACTCAACTTTCTCTACCGGACAGCAAACCACCGCGTTGTTTCAACCACGTCGATGTTATGAATATTACAATCCCAACTGAAACATCTTTGCTCTTGCTTGTGTGGTCGGTTCCGCGTAAAATGTGTTCACCTGATATGAGTGGCAGGAGGCAATGAAGTGCTTCTAATGTACACAAGCTGCTATAACTAGAGATGATGGTTTCTCGCGGTAAAACTTGACTGTTTGCTGGATTCCAATGCACGTTCAGCTTACCAGAAGATTACTGGCTTTCGCTTGGACGCAGAGCTATTACCCTATTTGACTGAGCCAGTAAGAATCCCGCTACAGTAATATTTTATGCCTATTATTGGTCTGCAGACAGTTACGTTGTGTCAGACGTATATCACCCAATCGAACATGTCAGAAGAAACTACAGTGTTTTCAAGGGTATGCTGGCACAAAACATTTTAGCGATATAACACCATCTCTAGCTATAACTGACATAGTCTCTATCCGCAGTGTGCGTGTAGGCCCAAATTTAATATGTGCCACTGGATTACATCAGGGGCGTCACTACAGGTTTTTCTAGGGGGAAGGGGGCAAGATACTTTCTTTTAGGCGACAGAGACCTTGTTGCATCTTTTTTATTAATTAAGCATGTATAAATTAGAAATTTTAATAATAAAACTTCAGTTTTATGTGCTTAAATTTGCATTATTTAAATGACAATATACAAAAATTAAATTTTATACGCTTAAAATTCTAAATACAGGGGGGGAGGGCATTTGCCCCCCCCCCCACCTAAATGATGCCCCTGGACTACATACAATCGTCGCAAAAAAAATACCGTACACAACTACACAGTATTTATGATTGTGAATGTTGAATTGAACTACGTGTATATTGTTGACAAGAAAAAGCGTTCAAAAAGTAAATTTATGAAAGAAAAATCTATTTCAAAGTTCAAATTTATTGCAACAACGATTTGATTCATGGTCAAATCATGCAAACCAAATTCCGTTACTCGATATTCTTCACACCAGTTGGATGTGCATCTTTCCAGAAAAAGCTTGTGTTAGGCCTATTTGCGTCTTTCCAGCCCAATTGTTATGCGATCATTTTTAACTAACTTACACAAAGCTAGCCAAATTCGTGCACATAAATTGACTTAGATTTTCAAATGAAGTGATTAAACTTCCTTATTTTAAATATAGTTTAATATTTTCTAAATTATATCATATTCAAAATATATTCAAAAGCTTTACTCAGTTACTAACCGAATCGACTTACAAAAAAAAAACCAGAGGCAAAACGTCTGCGGAAATACGTATTTTAGTGTTATCAGTACTTAAAATTTCTAGTTATGCTTATTCAATAACTAAGGATGAAAATATTTCAAAGTTACGTCATCTTCCCTATACTATGAAAATGAATAAAGGTTTTTAATTAAACGTCTATAAAAGCTAGGTTAACAATCAGCTGCCGACCTCGCGGAATAAACTATGGAAATCAGAGGCTTCGGTCAGCAAAACTGACTGGAAAAGCGTCCAAATCACAACAGAAATAACTGTTTTAATTCACTAACAGAACGATCTCTTGATTATTCCAAAGACAAGTTTTCACTTGTTCGCACCGAAGATTAATTCACCTGGCCGATTTAATGGACGGTAACTACTAACCTACAACATATCGTTTCGTACTTACTTACGTTTACTCAGAACGAATGTGAAATATTTCTGAACGTAAATTAGGTAAAGGCGCATAAGCAGCGCTTTTGAAGAATTCATGTAGAGTTTATGAAAAAATAAATAAATAACTTTTGCTTGATTCTAAAATTGTATCTTTATTTCTTCCCTTCGTTGGTCTGCAGGTTTTCTCGGGGATCTCCCGTTTCCCCCCGCCCTGTCATTCCGGCGCTTCTCTATACTCACCTCATGTCACCCCGCACCAACGCTGAAGACCTCGACGTTAAGCGCTGACCAAAATCTCTCACTCACTCACTTTCTTCCCTTCATTACGCACACATTCTGGTACGCTAACTCCGCAGGCTTATCCTTCAGCAAGATTTAAGGACGGATTAAAATTCAAGCAGTTCTCATGCACAATCATACATACAGAAGGCAGCCAAAAATTAAGCCGCCGCACACTCGCATACGCACGATGAATGCAGGATTACGTTACGAATTCTCGTGGGTTTACCAGCCCGCTTGGGAAACAAAACAGGACTACGAACAGCGGTCGTAAAAGTGAGAAGGTACATTACACACACACACGCGTAAATCAACCTTATACCACATCGTCCTCGTTGATACAGGATCTTTTCGTGGTGCATAATCATCAAGAACATCTGGTACACATTTGGCCAGGGAATACTTCACTGAGAGAAAGATATAGTTGGTCAAACAAAGCAACAAAATAATGTGTTTGTATATGGCGAAATAATTATTTTCTGTTAAGCTGACACGAAATTACTTTGTTCCCCAAAAGTGAAATATTTGGTCAGTACCACCAAATATTTGTTTGATCATGATTAGCTTTTTGTGCTGAATCACTAAATAAGTCGTGGTATCACAGAGAATAGAACCTGAGACCTATTTCAGTGAGTATCGCACATTAGCATCCACGATTAGACTGGAGCTGATTGTTGACACATCCTAATAGATACATTGTTAGTAAAATACATGACATTTACGCATATGTATATAAACCTTTTTTACGTCTTTATGTTTTGTTTTCTATAGAAACTGTTTCATCGGGATTGTTTAGACCTTAATGAAGTATCATTAAATACACTGACAGCTATAACGCAAAATATCACAAAATTGCAAAACAACTCTTGAGGTGTAATTGCAAACATGGCGTGCACAAACATTTTGATTTGGGTAGGTCAACAAAATGTACACTTATGTATTTCCGAATAAATTATTACATTGCGTCAACCAAAGCTATTACTGCTAAGCGTAAATATTTTGACAAACAAACTACATATTTTGTAGGGCCAACCAAATCAGGTGTTTCGCGGATGGTATTGTGCTCTGGTAACATCTTGTTAGTTCAAAAAAATGTTTATTTCGCCCTATTCAAACAAATATTTGGAAAACTTTCTTTCGGTGTGTCCTAACCGCAAGCTGGCGATATGGCCGGCACGTCAGCAAATATAGCACAAAACCATTGCGGACGACATTGATCGAAGATTAAAAAGCAGCCTATAAGCGGTGTATCAATTGCATATATTTGATTTGTACAAGTTACGAAAAATAATAAAT
Organism: Medauroidea extradentata; assembly: GCA_003012365.1. Classification (NCBI taxonomy): domain Eukaryota; kingdom Metazoa; phylum Arthropoda; class Insecta; order Phasmatodea; family Phasmatidae; genus Medauroidea; species Medauroidea extradentata. Next base: position 70,726 of record PNEQ01132557.1, on the reverse strand, counting down.
ACGTAGAGATGTATGAACGATTCTTGGAATAGGGGTAAGCCTATGGTAACCAAAAGAAAAACCATTGTCAAGGACATGCAACACACATTGTAAGGTATAACATGCAGAAGATATATTTGTTGTCAACAGATACTACGAATTGGTTTTTCTTTTTGTTTTACTGTGGGGGTTTTCTGCGATCCGGCGACATTTGCTAGCAAATGTGCCTGTCCATGAAAACCGTTCGACAATAATCTAGAGATCTACATTCGCCTACGGACCAAACCCCGAGATTCTGTAACAACAAACTATATCTGACTATGCGATGTTAGCAAGTTGCATTAACGTGCCTGCAAGTCAGAACCAATGGAAGTTATTTGCGGTGACTGATGTCGTGTTATCCGTTAAGTCGTTTCTCTCTTCTTACAAGCTACTGGTAGATGTGTCAACTTATACCACTCTAATAGGTCCACAGATAACTCAAGAGTTTTGTATATTCCTTGCTAAGTACCGCTTTCCTTTGAACATGACGACGCTTCCCCATTGCCTACATCTCATTTCAAGAAGCATAACTACAAGGCAGGGTCGCCAACCTTCCCAGATTTACTGTAAGGTGCATTTGCGGCAACTCGACGTACAGTTCACCTCTAGTCAAATGACCCAGGAAAACTGCTATTGCTGACAAATCCTTTTTAAAAAACACGTAAAATGTGGAAAATTCAATATCACACATGTATTACACAATTTCTGAACATATTGGTACGGAAACAAAATACGTGTGAATAAATGTCACATTTAACAATTATGTATTTGCTTCAAGCAGTAGGTTTTTTATCATTTTGACACCGAGGATGCGGGCAATCCCATACATTCCGCTGGAATACAATAATCATCCTTGATCCCAACTTTTGTGGCAAGAACTGTTATTCTATGAGCCCCACTACTGCATTTGACAAGTAAGGGTTAATCTGTCTACAGAAATCTCATGCGTTCAAGGCATACAATTAAAGACAAAAGTACCGCACATGTTTGATAACAACATTTAAACTCCTGCACAGTGACTATACCAGAAAATAAAAACTGATTTTCCAACACACATATTCAACAGTTTCACGCAAAAAATCACTGTAGTTATAACAAAAGCACTAAACTTGTCATAAAGTAAACATTTATTATATTCTTTTCGTGTTTAGGCATCACACCAAAGCATTTAGCGGTTTTTTAATAACTAGTTTTCACATAAACATCAATAACGCATTTCATGGCTGGTACGTGACTCTGGTAAACTCTGGTCTGCCCAAAAGTTACTTTGTTCTGAAGTAGCGGATAAGTGACGGATCGTCTGACTTGTATAATAGTCCTCAATCTGCAGCGAAATTGCTTTCACCAGAAATAAACCGTTAGCTTTCAACAGTGTGTCTCTTACAAGAAACCCGAGTATGTGTATTAATTCCTCCAGATCCAGAAACACGCTCGGCTGAACAAGTCAAGTCTTCCAAAACATGATGTAGCTAAGACGAGGAGCACTTCCACAGAAGTTAATGAGAATCTCGTCGAGTAAACTATGTCCCATTAAAACTTGTACGTTACTCGGTCCATAAGAAAACTGCTTGGCAGAGTTAAGCCGTGTCGGCCAACTCAATCGAGTTAACCACACCCGCTACTCAACAAACTTGAAATTAACTCTGGCCGTCCTCAGAGTAAGCTGGGACTGCGGAACACACATGAGACGATGACGTAAGAGGAGGAACGGTCTACAGTTTACCATTGCAAAAGTTAATATTTGTGTTTATAGCCGTGTTGTATTTATGTCGATGTACTTGTACATACATAAAGGGTAATAAAAATGCAATGTGAAATATACCTGACAAGTACATAGGTAGTAAATAGGTAGTTCGGTTCAGTGGCGGTTCGTGGGTTATTGCTAGGTGGGGCTGCAAATATTCGGAACTGTACACTCTTGATAAACGCGCCGCAGACCAACGACCATGAAATATTTGCCGGCTACTAGATCTTTTGTGACCACTCAGTAGTAAGGGGCGCCTGCACATCAACGTGTCAGTGGCTGTAGTCAACCAGCGCACAACCCTGTACAGCTCTTGGCAACTGCAGCCCTACCTGCAACAACCCACGAGCCGCCACTGGTTCGGCTTAAGTCCTGTCAACGACGAAGTCACAAGAAGAGGAAGAAGCATAAACTATCTTGAATTTCACCGTATTTTTTTATTATATTTTTGTGTTGAAAAAGACAATGAGACAATGGTATATAAAGTTGACCAAATCTTACCCATCATCTGGGATAGAAATATAATTCACGGTTAATGTCAGTGAAACATAACTTCAGATTGTACTTTCCGTGACATTTCGAACTGGAACACTGCCTAACAAACCCCACAATGATATGATTCCTACTACTTTATCACGGTACTCGAACTCCAGTGAATTATTAACAGTGTAATCACAGTTACAATGTTTCACGTGTTTTCAAAACAATTACGTTACCAGCGCAAACATACTGTGAAGGATCTGCAATATTCGATACAAATTTCAGAATAAAAACGACGCAAGTGGGGTGAGAGACAGACAGAGGGATCTGTACACGGAGGTCTCGAGTGTTGATTGGGGATGGCATGAGGTGAGTATGAAGCAGCAGTGTAATAAAAGGGCGGGGAAACAGGAGCACACCGAGAAACACCGTCACCCAACGGCAATATCCACTACGTATCCCACATGCGAACATTGTCAGCTACTCCACCGGGAACTGAACTAGAATTGCAGTCAGGTGGTGAGTGATCTGATCACTTCACCGCTACGACTAATGGATGCGTGAGGGAGGGAGCGGGGTGGGAAGGGGACCTCACTCATTTGCCACCAAGAAACAACTGCTGGCAACAACTTTAGTAAAGCCACAGACAAGAGCGCCCATAAGGGGAGCAGGATTGGGCATGAGTTCCCCAACCCCCTTAACAGATGTTCCACAATGTGTTTAGTTTTTTTTTTTTTTTTTTTTAAATAAAACGTATAACAAACTACTTGCAGTTTAATAAGTTTCGTAATCTACGCGGTTTCATGTTTCGAAATATGGCAGTTGCTACAAATTTATATACAGACTATCCGTTCTTGTCGACACTAAACATATATTATGATCTTGCCCCTTCCCCCTCCCACCCTTGGCCAATAGACTTGACAAGTGTAGCCTACAGATTGCTAAACTATTAAGTGAGTTTGTCTTTACAAGCATATTTTCGTAAAATGGACGCAACACAGCGTAGGTAGTACGGGATGCATGTAAAACTTCCAAATATTTTTTCCTTTGTTTACAGCTGCCTGCTCCGCCTCAACGAAGTTTCAAACGCCCATTCGTGTTGATTCGAATCACTAGCCAGACCAAGGTGATAAATAGTAATTCAGGCCGTGAACAAAATTGTATTTTATAGGCCGTTCACCATAAAGAGAGAACTGCATAAAGTTTTCTTTCAGCCGTTTTCCAGCCATCTTTACTATTTTTAATATGAAAACTTCCAAGTAACTAAATGTCAATGTAAACGTTTCAGCACTCTCAAAAGGTAACGTCTATTGGCCCAATAAAAATGTTTTTTAATTAATTAAAAGTTCTGCTGAGTGATCAGTTTATAGTGAACAGCCTATAGTAACTTTGCTTATATTGGACTACGTGTCGAGCATTTCGTACAGAAAGCTCGTTTACACACTAAACTACTATGCACGTCATCATTTCAGTGCTGTATATCGGGTCAAGTGACCATTCCATTAACTGAAAGTGTAAATCGGAACAAGGTCTCAGCCTCCTCGCGAACAGCAACAGTGAGTCTTCTGGGAATCTAAGCAACCGGAGAATAGAATGGGCCATCCCAACTCAATATAGTGACGAACAGCTGTAACTACGTCGGTAAACACAGCCTCCTTCGTAACACTAAGCCTGAGTAAGTTTCATTAGTTTACTCTGTGCTTGCGAGAAGAAAGCGCTTTAAAGTTGAAGACTTGGGAAGCTCAGCACACAGCAGCATCTTTTCTGAACATAAAACTGAACCAAAAATACACAAAAAGATTTGCACCTCTTACAAGCTAGCGCTCAACCGCTTCTGGGCTGCAATTTCCAGGATTTTACACCCCGCATACAAATATGTTTCACTAGAAGGCCTAACGAGATACCTCCCAAATACAATACGAAATCCTCTTCCTCCCCCCTCTTTCAAGTATAGCTTTACAAAATTAAATACACAATTACTTTTTGCGAACACATTAATATTTCTACTGAACACACAACGTTCACTCTGGGCAATCCATGACACATATATGCATTAATTATGAAGCACTAATTATTCATAAATATTACACCGGCATTAACATTTTAACAAACTTTTCTAAGATTTTACCTCTGACACTGAGTATATGGACGTAAAGCCAGACATACACATTTGAAAAATTAAGAGGTTATATGTCAATGTTTGAGGTTATATGTCAATGTTAAATCGTAAATGATTCGATAGTTAGAGCCCACGATTTTTCGCGAAAAGAATTCTGCAAAAGTTTGTTTCGATGCTTTATGTGTATAGGTCATTCGGGATAAAGTGAACACTAAAAATTTAACTTTTGAAAAATATTTCTAGCCGTTACTGCATATAATTCTGCATAAAGTATAGCTGCCTTACTGCTTGTGTGGTTGACGGCGAAATTACGCCAAATAGTTCCATGTTTTTTCCTATTTAAATACAACAATACAGAAACAAAATCAACCGAAGTCGACGTAATTGTATTTTATATAATTAATAAACTTATTTTTACTAAGCGGTATCGATTCATACTGACTACACAATTTACCTTACCCGCGCAACCATCAAGTGACGTGTCAAGAGAGGTTACCCATGTACGAAATGTCCCGTCGTTAGCCGTTACGCGCGGAAAGATACAAATTGGCTGATAATAGAACTTTAGCAGAGCTTTTTTGAGTGCTCACTTTATCCCGAACCACCTATACATACGCAGCCCTGCCTCATGGTCAGTGATTGGCTGTTTTTAACTCCCAGCATCTGGGGTTCTACCCGAAAATCACAGACGTGTGGTGTCGCAGTAACCTTGCGCCTGTTAGCACAGTCAAATGAGCCACGCCTGTGCAATAATACATTCTGCCAATAACCATGAAGCACAGCTTCATATGTGCACATAAGGAATTGAAACAAACGGTTGCAGAATTATTTTCGCGAAAAATCGTGGGTTCTTATCAATAATAAACTGCCGGCTTTAATAAGAGGTCTCTTTTTTTTAAGTTGATAAATTGATATTGCCATAGCTAGGAATTATCTCTTAATAACATAAAACTATTATCGTAAACTGGCAGAATTTACTGCACACTTATCTAAGCTCGGGAAAATACGTCCCGAAATTCCCTCTACATAAAATTAATCTTTCCCCAAAAGCGGACTCCGTAGCGTGGTCGGTCTATGTTGCGAGAGGTCCTGAGTTCGAATCCCAGCATATGCATGGATGTTTGTCGTTAACTTAGGTTTAGATAGTTTGTAAGCCGTCTCTTATGAAGTCTAACGTCATAAAACAAGTGGACGTAAATAAACCTCCTAAAAATTATCAAATAATTCCCTAAACGGGGGGAGGGGAGAACAACTCTGGTTTCGGTAGTCGATGCAGATGTCATCATAAAGGGAAACAATGCCTGGCACAGTTGGACTGGCACATCAGTTACGTCACACCTTCGGCAAAGAAGACGGCTGCAATGACTGCAGAAACTTCAGACAAGAAGTCCTGGACTGGGTCAAACATAGAAGTTAAGAAATAAACCAAAACGGCCGCGAAAGCTTGCGACGTATATTATCTTAAGGTGGCCGCTTATAGTGAACGTACTTCGCAGGTTAGAGGCCTAGAAGTGCGGATTGCAAAGAGCGACACAGCCCGCACATCACGCCTCACTTGGTCTCTAAGCTCAAGTCACTGAACTGGTGTGCAGTTTTCTCGATATATTCAGTGGTGACCCTAACATTTTAAAACATACAAATGTGTAGCCTATTGTATACACCTACATTTTTGTAATATTCTGCACAAAGATTTTGATACAAGTGGTTGGCGATAAAGTGAGCACTTTTTAATACCATCGTGAAAACGTATATTTGCTGTCACCTCAGAAGAAATTATGCGTACGATACAACCTATATACACTATGATTGTTATTAAGGGTGATTTGTTTATAGTAAAAAGTGTCAGGAAACTAAAATAAAAAAGTAACAAGGATTTCAAAAGTGCTTACCTTAGCCCGAACCTCCAATACCTAAACAGAACTCCAAAACACCTATTTTCGCCAATTTCAAAAGCTACCTACAGCCTATACCTACCCGCGCTTGGAATCTGTCGCAGTAAGTTGCGAGATATTCCTCTTTTATGAAACAACTTAACGTTCGTTGTATTTGTACATCTACGAAAAGAACACACAATTCAAATTATGTTTAAAAATTCAGCACATTTGATAGAAATGTAAGTTTCAAGCCTCCCAAACTGTCTGGTAATGGTTTCGAATGCTGTAACAGTGACAATGATAACCGAATTCGAAAAACACAAAGCTAGAAAGAAGATTTGAAGAAATTAAAAAAAATTGCCTGTCTCGTCTCTTTTCAAATATGTCTTGCGAGAATAGATCCTGATGGGCTGTCCGTCCAACGGGCAAACTTTCCGCTCCCCCAGATAGTAACATGCTTTGGAATTAATCCATACTTTCCACAAAAACGATATCGTCACAGCTTAGGCCGTGTCTCATTCACTCAGAGTGCTCTGTCTCTCTCTCTCTCTTTCTCTCTCGCGAACACGTCATATTGACGTCAGAGAGAGTGCTCTCTGGTCACCTCAATTTGTTGGCGAGAGTGCGAAAGAGCGAGAGAACGAAACTGTTCACTCGCTGCACTCTCTCGTTCTCTTTGGCGCACGCCATCTTGATTACAACTATGGTTTGAGGTTATTGAAGAAATGTGTGTCACATTTTAAAAATATTTCAATATTTATACATAAATAAATATTTGCAGTGGAGTGAACAGTTAATTATGGCGAAAGGTTGTGTAAACATTTTCTGCTCTAATATACGTTTCAATGTACAAAATTACGGCATCGCTTATAACCAGTTATTCGCGGCTTGAAATACGACTCTGGTAAGTTTAAAATTGTTATTTGAATTGCCTACAAATATATTTTACGTGTTTATAACTTGTATTAATTAAATTAACGCACTGTTACCTTTGCATTGTTTGTTTACATACTCGAGAGTGTATCGTCCCAACTGAAGAGAGCGAGAGTGCCAGAGAGCTCTCTCCCGTGGTAATGCGAAAGAGTGCTCTCTCCAGAGAGTACTCTAAATTGGGACACGGCCTTAGAGTCTAAGGCAAAAATAATAATAGTAAAGTACCGCAAGCCAGTTAATTGGCTAGCGCGTAGCTGTGATACTGCATTAGTTACGCCGATCAGCTTAATCGATTTCAAGTCTCTCTCTCTCTCTCGCTCTCTTTCTCTCTCACACACACAAATGCAGACTATTTGGGGAATTTTGCACATCACATCACATCGCAGTACCACCTGGACAGGCCACCTCAAGGCCATGCTAGGGTAGTTTTTTTTTTCCACACTGGTGCAAATTCTAAACATTTGTAACGGAATGCTCTGAAAAAATCTTCAAGACTAAGAACAGTCATACGATGCACAATGGGGATACTACCTAGAAAAACCATTTAACATTTACATGATTCTATCTAATTATTTTTGTACCAAATGCAACCACATACAGTAATAATTACGTGCACATTTTAAATTTGGTACTGGGATTTTAAAATGCCAATTTTCAAACGCCGCCGTAAACACAGAAAAACTCGTTATTATTGGCTAACACGCGTATGACGTATTTGGACTGTTGTTTTCGTCTGCCGCCGCTCGCCACACAAGTCTGTTTTGTAATTTTACACAGACTTAAAAAATTTATCAAATTTAATGAACCTGGTAACTTAAAAGATAACTGGGAATTTGCTCTTTGTTAACGCATGCACGGTTGCAGGATTTTTACCTAATAACGAAGATTTCACTGACTCAGGGTTGAGAGGAGTGAAGACAGCACACTTCATTCTAATGAATTTAAACTGTCGGTATTCTGATTTCACGATTACTGAACAAACTGACATAAAATTATGCCACCAAAAAACATATACCATAATTTTTGTAAGCACTGACAGTAGGTTGAAGCCAATATGTTTCATATTATTATTATTTAAGTAAAGTCTTGTTTGTCGAACACATACGGGCCGGCAGAACACCGGAATAACCGAAAACGTCGGATAATAGGGAGCTGTTGCGAAAACACCTGTTAAATATATATATATATATATATATATATATATATATATATATATATATAATGTTAAACTGTGGAACTTTACAAATTACGAACCATTATGTTTTACATAAAACACATAAAATTAACTTAAAAATATTTGATCTCGTTTGTAAGCGGGGGTATTTGTTGCCTATAGATTTTATTTTGCGGTGGGGCGTTCGACAATACGGACTGTCGGATAAGCAAATGTCGAATCAAGAAGACTGCACGGTTGTTTATAAAATTTTGATTAGGCTTTCTAGACTTAAGTGTCGTCGACAGTGATGTCAAATTTAAGAAGGTTAAGCCATACTTGACACAAGAACAGGAACTCGGAAAGATGTCGGCCTCAGTGTATAAGGTGACCGCCTGTCCGGACTGCCGAGCGGCGTGCAGAGCGTCTGCCTCCCTATACTAGTTCATTCGAACAGGCGGTTCGGAATAGAGTCAGCACTCAAAAAACCCTGCTAAAGTTATATTTTCAGCCAATTCGAACATTTCCGCGCGTAACGGCTAACCTCTCTGGACACGTCACTTGATGTTTGCGAGTGTAAAATAAATTGTGAAATCAGTAGGAATCTACATAGTTTGATTAAATAAAGTTTATTACTTGTGTAAAATACAATTACGTCGGTTTCGGTTGCTTTTGTTTCTGTTTGATTGTATTTAAATTTGAAAATATATGGAACTGCATTGCGTTATTTCGCTACCAACAATATAATCAGTAAGCAACTAGAGCTAGCGTTGAATTGTGTCAGCTGTAGAGACATTTTTCAAAGGTTAAATTTTTAGTGTTCACTTTATCCAGAACGACCTTATAAACTACTCTACGTATGTAAGTGGTGAGTGACCGTTTACGAATAGTAGTGAAAGAACATTACACATATCTTCATACTCTTTACAGGCCATCCAGTAAAATTGAAAGCTTATTTTCTCGCGATCGAAAATATGTTTTCGCGGTGTTTTTTTAGGCTTGAAAATCTCGGCGCCGATTCTTTTAAAAGGCATAGGTGTGTACAATACAACCTAATCTTTAATATTAGGTCATAAAATTATATCGTTGCCGCTGAATGTCTCACAGAAGCGAGTTGTCCGTGAGAAGACAGCACGGCAGTTCAGTGACTTGCGACGAGAGACTAGAGGGATGTGTGATGCCCGTTCTGTGTCGTCCTTACCGCTTCCGCACTTCTAAGCCTCGAACGTGCAAAATACTCCACAACCAGGCGGCCACCTTAAGGGCGCGGTCTACCGCAAATTTCATCATCATTATTTTATTTTGTATTTGTACCACATATTTTTTTCTTATTTTTGTTACAAAATGTGACTAAATTTGGCTTTTATGAAATTTTTTATCTCTCATAGTTTTCGCGTAATGGCCTGTTAAAGTCTTATTTTGCATGTTTCCGTTTTAACGACTACACTAAAATCAACTGATATACGAAACTCAAAAAAATCACAGTGGATAAACACATTGCAGGCTACAATGACATGCTCATAAAATTAAAGAATAAACATTATTTTTATTAAAAAAAATATTTTATTTTTTAAATTTTTATTTTCAGTTCCAGAATTTTTTTTTTAAATTCAAATAACTTTGTCAATGTTTCAGGCGCATGTGTGCATCCCTCATTAGCTCCATATAAATCAAGGCTAATTTTACTATCGTTATAGCAATAAGAGTATTACATATATCAACGTAATCTTTACGCTTGATCAAAGACACAGTCGTTCTTATTTTCGCTTCGTTTGACGAAGTCAAGTATAAAGAATGGTTGCTACATATTTTACAAAACTTTTTTTCGTATCACGTTGATAAGATAACCGTTCGTTATACTTGTTTTTGCCGAACGCAGCGAAAATAAGACCTTCTGTGTCTTTGATAAAGCGCGAAGATAACGTTGGTATGTGTAATACTTTTATTGCTATAGCGATAGTAAAATTAGCCTTGATTTCTATGGAGCTGATTCGGGTTGCATGCTTGCGCCTGAAACACTGACACTGTCTTTTTAAGAGTGCGTGGTAGATAAAATAAACGCTGAAAGCATCAATTAATTTCTACTCTTTTTTCGAAGCCAATATGGATAAAATACTCAATGACAATCCTATATAATGGTATTTGCCAACTTTATGAGTACAAATTTATCCAAAATTACTAATCCGTTACGCGTGATCTCTTGCGCCGCAGTTAAATGCACAAGATTCCGGCGTTAGAGATTGTGCCTCAGAAGTTCGTAACACTGGAAAAATTTTTGTTTAAAACGTTTGCTAAAACTATTGTCTAGGATTGCTATTGTTTAACTTTCACAAATTGGCTTCGAAAAAACCTACAGTTATTGATTCATACTTTTAGCGTTGAATTATGTACCATGCCCATATCGGGAAACCATGGAAAACTGAGATCAGTGAGGCCGGAGCCGGGAATTGAACCCGGCTCCTCTCGAATGCGATTGCAGCTTGTTACCATTGCGCCACTTCGCTCTGGGTGACTATGTATTAATTTTATCTCGCCACTAGCGTAAAAGCTTTGTCTCTGAAGAAAATGACATTAAAAAATTCAGAATGACATTTGAAAACCTGCAACTGAGTGGATTCCCCCTGCTCCACTCACTCTCTCTCTCTCTCTCTCTCTCTCTCTCTCACGCTCTCTTTATCTCTCTCACACACACCTACACACACATATAACTAAGCACAACGTACAAGCACTGTCAACTCCGCTGTGGGCAATACGGCACGTTCGCAGCTGGAATACGTGCTAATGGGCTGTGGACGCAAGCTGTAAATAGGCATCAAGGAGCGTTTTCGTACAACGAGAACTAGCTGGATTTGAACTCGTATGCGGGGCAGCTAGGAGTTGCAGCAAAGGAGTAACGGCTAACCTTACATTATTGGCAAAGAATGTCCCGCCAACGCCAGAGTTTATGCTGGCTGTGTTGTGGTGATTACCGCAAAAATTACGGTCCACCGACCGCTGTTCCATTTTCTGTTTTCCGGCGCTTATAATTGGTTCAGCGCTCGTGTCGTTACAAGCTAAAATAAAATTAACGTTACTTTACAATTGTTAAAAATTCGTTTTAATAAAACATTTCACAAACATTCTAGGAATTGCACCTCCCTCAGAACCAAAGCTTCGAAGAGTTAAAGCTAACATTTATTATCCAGTGTTATATGTTGCCTACCAGCCAGGCAATACACAGACGTGGCATAACATTTTTAATTCAATGCCTCTAAAATGTTGCGATTAAGGGTGCCGCCTACCACGAGCTTCAAATGCGTTGTAATGTACTGGGAAATACTTTTTTTTTAACTAAATTATTCCACATGTGCCCATTTTACCACTGTAAGAAAAATAACACACTTCAGACAAGGACAGAATGACATTTTGTTAAAACACTATGATAATTAGAAACACTGTTTCGAAGCCTTCTAACTTAGCTAAACAGACTGTCGTGCCTAAAAATGTACGAGCCGGATGTGTACGAAACTCAGGTATAGACGTAAACTAAACTTTGCTACAGACTTCCCACGAAGAAACTTATATGGTGGCCGCTTAAAATCCCCAAGTAAAAATGAACAGGCAAGAATCTTGCAAACTAATTTAGCTTGTGACTCGTTGCGGCAATGCAGCTTTTGATGCGCGATTCAAGGCCGCCCTTATAGTTTCGTCGCTTCTGAGTCTCTAACACACAAAACCTCTCACGGCATGAGGTACCCTTAAAGGCGTTCAAGTGGGGAAAATTCGTAATTATATATTTGTATAAAATAGGGTTAGTTTTGTAGACATTTCTTGAGAGTAGATTTACCTCTTACGAAAAAAATTTAACTCGGCCAGTTTTCCCATAATGTTAGTTCAAAGTCAAAATGTGCATGTTTTTACTTCATGCAAAACTTGAAAACCAGTAAACATAATGAAAATGGAAACAATCACATCAAAACTACATGCCACGATCTACAGCTTGAAGCATATATAAACACTTTACATAAATATTTTGTATTAAAAAAATCTAAAAGTTAGCAATTTTTTTAAAAATAGTTTAAATACAAACATTGTTTGTAAAGGGTTTCTGTATGTTTCAAGCTGTACACTGTGGAATGTAGTTTTGATGTGATTTTTTCCATTTCATTATGTTTACTGGTTTTCAAGTTTTGCATGAAGTAAAAATATGCAAATGTTGACTTTGAACTAACATTATGGAAAAACTGGCTGAGCTAAATTTGTTTCGTAAGAGGAAATTGTACTCTCAAGTAATGTCTACACTAACCCTATTTTATACAAACATAAAATTACGATTTCCCCACGGGAACGCCCTTAAGGGTGACACGAAATGTTTATTTTTCAGGCAAATTGACTATGGGCCTAACAATGCATATCTTAACCTTCATAAATACATATCCAAACATACGTCCGTGTGTATGTGTAAGTGCGCGTGTATAGGTAATGACTAGAGGTACGTAACTTTCGCAGATACATTCCAGGTCAGGTTGAACGCCAATTATGTATACTTCATTGTCATGTCTGTGACTTGCTGGCGGCTGTTACGAAACGCGTTTGACTACTGCAAGCCAGTAGTAAATAAGGAAATAATGCGAAGTGCTATCGCTTGCTACCTGTTTGTACGGTTACAAGCCAATAGATAATCGATTGTGGCCAGTGGGTGTATAGGACTGACAAGTCTAGGCTGCTGCCAGATGAATCCGCGAAATTGACGTACCTCTAGTAATGAGTAGAGGTACGTGAGTTTTGCGGATTTCTTAGACGTCAAGTTGAACACTCCAAGAACGTCTGTATCACTGTCTCTTCTCTAGTTAGACGACTGTTACTGCACGTACTTGACGTGTAACTAATAAGTAGGGTTCACTGACCTGTCGGCTAGCCTCCAAGAATATCATTGAACTTAAGCAGACAACAGCTGCTCGCTGACAAAGTGAAATGGGACTGCATTTAGTTACGTTGTTATTACTGCCTCAGCGACTTACACGAGATGTCAAATAAGTCAACGGCCAATTGTGAAAGCAGCATTGCTGGAATTATAGCTTGTGCCTGGAATAAAACACGAAATTTTCAGGTCTCTACTAATAAGTAAGGAAATAATTAATGGCAATGGGTATATTATGAGCTATGCTATCCTCTTATACGGCTAGAAGTCAGTGGATAATTGATAGAGCCTCGATTTGATCGCAAAAATAACTTTGTCCCGCTTTGTTCCAGTGTCTCACGTGCACATCGGCAGCTCTGCTTCCTGGTGATTGGCAACGTGACTTTGTTCAGACACGTTTCCCATTTGACTGCACCAATCAGCATAAGGTTATTGTGACTCCGTACGCCTATAATTCGCCAAGGCAGGTGAGAGTGAAATCATCCAATCACAGACGATGTAGCAGAGCTGCAGGTGTGCACATAACACATTGAAACTAATTGCTGCAAAAATTTTTTCGCCATAAAATTGTGGCTCTAATAATAACTGATTGTGACTCTAACACATCGTTATGAGAAAACTATCGCCACCTAAAACTGTTTCGCAAGAGTAAACTGTACTCACAAGTATCATCTACAAAACTAATACATTTTACGTAAATAAAATTAATTTTTTGTAATAAACGTACTTGAACATCCTCAAGGTTCAATCGATTGTGTCTCTTACACACAAAAACGCAGTCTAGCAGCTTAGACATCTTAAACAATATCATAAAAAATAACGCATAATTAAAAAATGCTGACTTTACCGTGAATCGGCTGTGTAAACGATAGATCACTTCGCGCGTACGCGAGTAAGGCAACGTGCACGGATAAGGCCGGATACGCCTGGGCGTGCTGGCTGGCTAGCTGCCGACAGCTGAGCGGGCTAGCAGCCAATCAGGGCCCACGACACGCGCGACGCCGCCAACAACTCATTCCCGCGGGCAGCTGTCCCTGTGGAGACGTCATCCGGCAAGCCCAGTGCCCAGTCCAGCGTTCGCTTCTGCTTTATGACACACGGCAGTGTTGCCAAAATACGTGGGATTATAACCACTAACTGTGAGGGTGGGATTTTGCGTGCAATTAATCGCTGTGTGGAATTCGTGCAGAATGCTTAATTTTAAAAGTTAAATTTCAAAACCGTCATACCGATTTTTTTTTCATGATTTATGCAAACAGTGTGGTGTATAAGGCAATTAACGTTGAAAGTTAAAATGCCGGCTTTGATGTGTAATTAACATTATCTTTTGTATTCGAGATATAGGCCTATATTTTTTTATCTTATTCGACTTCCGAAAAATACTACGGTGAACACATTGCGTCAACTTGCCAGCGTGGCACGCATATAAAACAAGGACATGTCACTAGGTCGTTAATATTTCCACTGCGTGGAATTTAACTGTGGTGCCTGTGGATTTTGGAATTGTTGGGTCTGGTAACACTGCCGCTTTCACGACGCCATCACACAGCGCTGCGACGCGAATCATCAACTGCATACACAATGAACAGTACAATATTTAGGTGTCATTAAAATAGGGCTGACACGTACATTAAGGGGCCTCCCTACCTGCACTTTATTTACGTTGCAACGAGTTACGACTATTCTATTTCTGACGAAACTATTTAACGCGCATTATATCTGAATGTCTGCGAAAAGAACACATACTTCAAACTGTGTCGCTATTGTTTTAAAAATTCGGCACGTTTATTAGAAACATCATTTTCGGACCCCTCAAAATGACCAAAAATGTTATTTTCAGACAGAGATATCTGGGGAAATAGCAACCGGATTAAAAAAAAAAAAAATACAAATACAGAAACAAGCGCTAGACTTTGAACCATGCTACCCACAAATAAAATAATGTGTCATCGCTTAAAGTCACATAGGAAAAAGTGTGATAGTAAAGCACTGCACGTCGTCGGAGTAGCTTGCACGGAGAGGCGATAATACATTACATACGTCGGTCAAAGGCACTCTTGCCGCTCCTGCCTCACACACACACACAAACACAGCCCATCTAGGGAGGCCCCTTAACATCGCAACTTGCTCCAAAGGAAGGCTGCGACCTTAGTTGTGGCAGCCCTGCAGGTAAGGATCATTTTTAGAGGTGCGTTAATTTCGCGGATTCACCTGGCAGCAGTATAGAATTCTCAGTTTTTTTACGCACTGGCCATAATTTACTATTCGCTAGCTTCTAACAGTACAAGACGGCATCCCCCGAATTATTTCCTTACTTTACTGACTTGCATCGTCGAAGGCTTGACATGACCACCGTCGTCCGATCACTAGTCATCTGAAAAAAAAAAAAACGGGGTTTCTTTTGAGCACAAACTGGAATTCAAAGAACTGTAAGTTTGTGTCACTTCCATATTGCTAGGGCCATGAACTTTTCGCGAAAAGAATTTTGCTCCAATTTGATTCAGTGCCTTTGTACACATATACAATTCTGATTCATAGGCAGTGATTGGATGTTTCAACTCACACGTATGTCTTGAGGTTCTTCCTGCAAATAACATACATGTGGTGAGTCGGAAACCTTGCTGTGGTTGGCACAGTCAAATGAGACACGACACTTCATAAAGACACGCTGCCAATAACCATGAAGCAAAGCTGCAAATGTGCACGTAAAGCACTGAAACAAACCGGGGCAAAATTCTTTTCGCAAAATGTTCATGGCCCTACATATTGGTCCTCACTCATGCGACACTTTCTGGAAGTCTATAAGCCCAGTAATGTGGTATCAATTTGTCACCGAACAACCAATAGGCAACTAATGTCTGTCTGGGTACGCAGATAATCTTGGAGGCAAGTCTTCATAGTTGACACACAGGTCAGTGAACCCACGAATTTTTCCGGTCTCTACCGACCATACGAATTTCAGTTCTTGGCGTTCAAACTGACAGATCATTAGTCCACGAAGGGGCTGAGGTAGTCGAGGGGTTAGACCTCGCTCCTCCCACCAAGGCGATCCGGGTTCGATTCCCGGCGGCGTCGGTTCCCGGATCTTCGTATGTGGGAATCGCTCCGGCGGGTTTTCTCGGGGATCTCACGTTTCATTCTGGCACTGCTCTACACTCACATCATGTCATCCCTCACCAGCGCTAAAGACCTAGATGTTAAGTGCCGACCAATATCTCTTTACTTAATCCGTGAAACTCAAGTACCTCTATAATAATTTCCTAGAATATTCACACTCTCCCACGGCAATGGGTTTCTGTGATTCGTCTGTATGTCATACACGTCGACGTGTCAGCATGTTTAATACAAAAAATATTTCATTTTTCTATTTTTCTATAAGAGACCTTATAACCTACAATACCGTTATTCAGTGCGAATATTTTTAATTCGGTAAATGAGTTCGTTTTTCTTTAAAGCATAAAATTGTTTTATGCAAATTTTGACTTCGAAATGCCACTATAAAAATATGAAAGCTAAAAAAATTCTCTGCGCCAAAAAAAATAGTCACAATGTATGTATATAAAACAAACACTATCTCGTACAAATATTAAACATTTTAAAACAACAACAAAAATTTTTGTTCAAACGCCCCTTTGCAACCTTATAATGAGGTAAATCACGTGGCAAAACACGGCGGCCGTGTGGCAGAACGTGCCCTCTATACCTGATCCCTCAGGCTTAACAGGAGACACTTTACTAATATTTTATTTGCTGGAGTGTGTAAATCACGTGCCAGAGAACGGAATGTAAATTGCGAGTACGAAGTGTTGGGTTTTGGTTCTAGTCCTGCTGCATACAATGCGTCAGCGGAACAGTGTAAGATATGGCAAGAACCACCTCCCGCAACTACACACGCAGACTGTGATAAATGAACTGCCCCTGAGAGACGAAGGGAGTACACAACCAC
Organism: Medauroidea extradentata; assembly: GCA_003012365.1. NCBI lineage: Eukaryota > Metazoa > Arthropoda > Insecta > Phasmatodea > Phasmatidae > Medauroidea > Medauroidea extradentata. The sequence continues at coordinate 53,556 of PNEQ01132557.1, read as the reverse complement.
GGCGGAGGAGGGGGTCTGAGGGGGGAATAATGTGGGGCTGGAGGAGGGTGGTTGCCGACATCACCAAGAGCGCATCTCCTGTCTCCGCTAGCCTCCGGGGAGCGCTTGTGACAGGGGATGCGGCTACGAGGGGACAGGGCTTGGGGCAGAGAGGAGGAAGGGATTGAGGGAAAAACTCATCATCGGAATTTCTGAGCTCCCGCAGGATTACCGCCACGAGGACGGGGTGGTGAAGATGGGAAAATGGGGACAGGGAGTGGATGCAGTCCATGACGAGCTGATATAGCCTCGCAGACATACGGCTCTACGACACGGGATGGTTTATGAGGAAATGACCACCGCTCAACAAGATCAACACGTCCCAACAGTGTTTCAGTTACATTTATGAAATATTGCACACATGTTACAATGTTTATATTTCTGCTACATACATGAAACATTTATTTTGTGCATACATGACGCGAAATCCCAAGCAACATATTCATTCAAAGAATTCTCTCATTAATACAACTAAATATAATATTTAAACAAATTAAAATTGTGGAAGTTATGTAAACTAGAAGTACCATAATTAGAGACACAGGAAAATCGCGGGAATAGTTGACTGTTTGCTAGGCTCCAACGTGATGTATATAACACTGAATGTTTTGTATCGACATTGGCTATCGTTTATTTGTAGCATTTTTTCTCTTCACAACAGGCCCAGTTAGAACTGCACAGCTTGGACACACAGTGTGTGTGATTTGTCCCAAAACTGTTCACACGTGTCATGGTTAATATAATACAGTTTATTGAAAACAATTTTAAACACTTTCGCGATTTTACAGTGTCTCTAACCATCATTTTTTATGAATTATATGTATGTGTGTGTTTGTGAGTGTGTGTGTGTAGTAATAGTGATAAATACGTACGCACAAAAAAAACGCACATACACGAGAAGCAGTGACAGTCAAAAACAAGATCCACAGACAATGCCCAACTAACGAGTGGACTGATTGATTGCATAATTCTAATCACTAGTATCAAACAACGAGATATGTCTTGGCGGACGTGATGCTTAGTTCCCACAGCTTTCAAAGACGCCGTCTCCTTACATACGTCCTAGCCGGGCACAACACAAAATAATATGACAAGCAGATATCTGTAGAACTAGTTAGTCTACTTTCCTTTGGCATTATTTTTAGTACATATATATTTGTGGGCGGTCATCAGAGGGGGTAGGGGAAAACTAAGTAGACGAGCTAAAATATGCTCATATCAATTGATTTGCTCATCCTTGATTTTTAGGATAACACAAAAGAAATGCTGCGGAAAGGAGCAGGATAAAATTTTAAATATTGACGAAAACGAACGCAACATTTGCATGCAAAATTATTTGCCATTTCACACTTAGATAATACTTAGATAATTGCTGGTGATTAGATATGAAATCTGTAGCAAGATACTGCTTACATAACAAGAAATCAAAACAAATTACGTTTAACTGAATGTGCATGTAAACTGAAAATTGATGCTGAGTCACAGCCGAGAAGCGTGGATTGAACCGAAAATGGAGCAACGTAGCAGAGCATAAGTAAGAAAAACAGAGCTCCACAGAAAATCCACATGTACCTGGGTTATGTTAGATTTGGTTAGACTAGGTAAGGTTACCTGAATTATTCTGTATTTCGTTAGGTGAGGTTAGGTAACCTATTACCTAACCTAAAGAAAAACGGGATAATACAGGTAACCTAACCTGAACTAACCTAACGAACGGAACATTTCACAGCAAATAACAATTTTCTTACCGCACGACTACTTCCAACTGCTATAGAAATGTTTATCATTAATCATTGATAAACTATACCTCTAAACTTTATAGTTTGGCAGGTAAACGACGACTACCTATTTCTTAGTATTTACCTCGAAAATATTTTCAGTGTGTCAATAGTTTAATTTAAGATAACATGCAAAATTCTAAGTGCCTTTTTAACTGACATTTTGTAATCTTCTCTTTTCAGTTAGCAAGATAAAAGTACCAGTACCAAAGTTGAAAATCAAAAAGAAAAAGAAAAAAACTGTGTTAATGTCCGGGTTAGATTACAGATCCGAGTAACACTGGTGCAATAGCGTTCTCAACAGCCAGATAATGGAGTTAAATTGCTAAGATGCGTGACTAAAGTACAATAAAGTATGTAGAATACATTAATTTAATTGCTACGCGAAAACTACATGAAACGATAATAATTAAAATACAAAACGATAGCCAAAATTCCGAAACATTACTTTTCGTCAACAACAAAGTTTAAATACGAGTAATCTATAGACAGCAAATTACATCTCAAGTTTCATTTGTGGCTTTGTGGTCAGGATTATACGTTGGTAACTAATGAGGAGTATGTTTGAATCCCGGCAGAAACCAGAAAACATTTCACTTTACTAGATGTTCGTTAAAAGCGTGATAATTAATATTTCTTAAGAGCATAAAAAGAAAATTCGTAAAACTATGGTAAAAATTACTTTTACAACATGCGCTTTTAAATCTACACTGATAGAAAAAAAAGGAGGGGGGGGGCACTTTCTTCCTGAATTTTTTTTTTGGCCGTTGTTGGAAAATGGAAAATTACTGCAACAGTGACTATTTATTTTTATATTTCAGCATGTGTAATTTGTCATACGCAAAATGTACAAATACTTACTAAGAGGTCTAATTATTATACAAATATGACTGGCATTTTTTCTTTGACTCATCGTAAAACTACAAAAACAACTCCAGTCCTAAAGTACTCGTGTGTTGGTGCAAGCATTGCTACTATGTGCTATGTTGCACCATTCTTACGTTGTACTGTTAGAGCCACGGATGGCTCAGTGGCTAGAGCATTCGCCTCCCACCAAGGCGATCCGGGTTCGATTCCCAGCGGGGACGATCCCCGGATTTTCGCATGTGGGAATCGTGCCCGCTGGTCGGCGGGTTTTCTCGGGAACCTCCCGTTCGCCCGCCATTTTATTCCGGCACCACTCCATTTCACAACGTGTCACCTAGATGTTAGTGCTGACCAAAATATCTTCAATCAATCCAGTTACGAAGAAAACTTTAGAGATTGTACAAAGAAAAAATATTTAATATATATTTTCAGTTTTATTGTGCATTCATAAATTGCAATTTGTATAAGCCAAAACACGTACCGATTTAAACACCGGCTGCATCGATCGTTGCCACGAGTATAAAATGTATTGGTATTTGTTTTCTGCTCCAACACTTTTAGGCGGAACTTTTCTTTATTGCTCTCGATGTTTTTAGTTTCAAACGCAAGGGCTAGTAAAATGAACTTATGTTCCGACGCAGTTTACTGCACCCATGAAGTATATAACGTAATGCCTCACCAACAGCAAGGTCATTAAAAACTGGACCAGTGATTCGAATAGTCAGGAACGGAGACGGAATCTCGGCCGTGGTGAGTTGTACGGGACCCTTCCAGCATTCGCCTGAAATGATGTCGAGAAACAGTGGCGTACGCAGGATTTCATTTCGAAGGCGGTGAGGGGGAAGATACAACGCCGACAAGCAGAAAAACATACTAGTCTGTTTGTGCGTATTCTCTGGCTTTCTTTGATACGCCATTTGCTGCAATGGCGTATATCCAAAATACTTATTTGTTTAGTAACTTGCCCCTACTGCAAGAATCGTTTAAAAATTACACGGCTACTGAATGATCTGTATTTAAGTTTGTGGTATTTTATAATAGCGTTAAGTTTAGCGCCCCGCTGGTAGAACACCCTTACGACTGTGATTGGTTTTGAATTTTCTCCGTTTTATTTAATGATACTATATTATGATTATTTAAGATTTCGTGTTTGTTTTGGGGGGATGGGTACCCCTTCCCATTACTTGTCCCTTTCTGCGTACATCCCTGACGGGAAACTACCAAATACCTAATGGTGGCTAAAAAGGCAACACAGAGTTCGTTAAAGTAAATTAGTTATCAATGTATCAATTTTGAAGATGACTCTTTCAAATAAAACGTGTTATACGTAACATGTTAGGCATGGCCACCACAAAATATTTTGTCATTATGGACCTTACCAATTTTTTTTTTTTTTTTTTTTTTGCTGCGACTAATAAAGTTTTGCAGTGATTACAAAAATATTTTTTAACCACTACCTAAAATTTTGGTGAGGTCGATAGTGGTCACCTCAAAAGTTTTTTCTGTGTTCATTTACGAAATGTTGATGCAGAACGGATTTTTTAGAAATCATTATTCACTCACTTTTTGTGAAATATACATTTTAAAATAACATTTTATGTACTCAGTATGGCAATGTTATTCCAGAAATTAAATCAAGAGTCATCTTTGAGAGTGGTCAACTGAGATGTGAATACCAATTTCAACAACGTGACAGCAAGCAAGTGCAGAGCCGTCAAGGGTAGATGTCGGGCAAATCAACGCAGTTCAGGTAAACTGAGGGCAATAAAAGTTGATCAAGCAGACGACGAGCTGTGTAGCGACAGTTCCCCTTTACTTGGGCACTGTAGGGGATCAGCGATTGTGCAGTTTGGAGGGCGTCCTCCATGAGCTCCAACATCCATCACTCCCCTCCCTCTGTCTATCCTGGCTGAGCGAGGGGGTTGAAGGATGATGGCGCAGGCACTCCAGGGGCTGAACGAGCAGCAGGATGCGTTATCTCTGGAAAGGCAATCTGGGCGGCACGGCACTCCACAGCCGTGCCAAATGCCTGTCGTAACCCCAACAACGATCCCGCACGCGGCTCTGTGTGAACCCAACACGCCGAGACACTACGCAAAGCCTAGCAAAAAAACTGATCTCGGGATGATACCTGGAGCTTTTCTTGTTCGTTGCAGGCTCAGAAGCGAAGTAGCGAGATACAGGTGACAATAAGAACGTGCGCACCTAGTGTCCCACTGCTCTTCTCATGTGTAAGGAGATGAACTGACACGTAGATTCCATTGTCATACTCTTCTGCTTATAATATATTCATGATATATTTTTTTTTTTACCCGTAAACGAGAGCAGGCATAAAAAAATCTGTCTGGCAGTTTTGTATAAAATGTTTTTTCTCCACGTTGGTTAATTTTTTCAAGACAATAAACACTACGATTTTAGCTAGGCCTACTTACGAAATTAACAAAACTCTTGTTAATTGGCTTTTTAGTCGCGAAAAAAATAGGTGTTACGGGAAAAATTTTTGTAAACAAAACCGCCAAACAGATTTGAGATATATGGACTCGTTTACACTTCATAAAATTACTAGCGCAAAAGCTATGTCCTTAAATTACCGGACTTCCATGTCATCGTGTTGCTGGAACATTACAGAAAAGTAGGGCCTTTGGCTAGTTTTGTACCAATCTGGATACTACATCGTAAAATAACGTACCTGAGTGGAAAAGCAGTTTTTAGCCAAGCTGGAAATATTGTAGACAATTGTTTTGATGAGAGGTACATTTTTGTACAAACTTTTTTTGTTTATATAGTAGGTCAGTGAGCTAAGTGGAAGTATTATTTTCTCCCCCTCCCTTTTCCCCACTTTACAATTCCATTTTATAACCGAAACTGTGAAATAGAATATTGTTGCTCAAAGCCAGTGAAATTTTAGTCAACTAGCGAGGACGGCTTAACTGGCCGCAGTTGCTAGTGCGTGCAATTTGTTAAACAACGATTTATGTTGATATGCCGTGAATTAGCTACCACTAAACTGCCAGTCAATACCTTCTTACGGACTATCTTTTCACTTTAATATTCTCTCACTGAGGTAACTGATTCAGTTTTCAGTGTTTATATTTTCTTATGTCGCGATACACAACGATGTAGCGGCTCACTGCAGTAAGAAAAGTGTTCTAAATGTGCTAATTTACCAAGAGTAAACAAACCTCAAAGAATGGCGCAGGCTTTAAAAACATTACTTGCTTGCTGTGCACGCTTTTGTCTCTATGCTAGTATGGCATGGAAAATAAATTGATGCCAGAATATTTAAATAAAAATAAAGATATCTGGAAGGCAATGAAGAAAAAATACTAGAAAATAGTATTTGTTGAATTTGTGATAAAATGTTGATAGTTTCTAAGTAACTATTCCTGACGTCGTAGTTGTATGCCTTTGGTTGAAGAGAAAATGGTTTCGCTAAATGCGTTGCCCTGAATAAATATTTGCTCACACAGTAGGAAAACTTATCTACGTTTTTCCCCCATGTTGGCTTTCAATACGCAAAATTTAATAAACATGTGTAGCACATTTGCTCGAGTTTCGCTCCTTGTGGAGGATTTCGTCTCCCTTGAGATTCGTAGGGGTGGGGGAGGTGGGTTACCCTCCGTCCCACTAAACACGGTCCTCTCTGTAACAAGTGAGTGTAAAATGAGAGAAAACATGGTCGTGATCCTAAATGAAACTGGACACGTTATACGTTACCGTAGATCGGTGGAGTGCCAATAACTCCATCATTTAGTTTAATTAACAAGTTCTTGGTAATAATTAATAAAATTCTATTTCTGTCTCTGAGCTAGACTATGGATGTCATATTTATTTTGAAAACAGTAATAATATTGGTAAAAATATGTCCTCAACTGTAGGAGTAATTCATCACGGTTTTAAAATCTTACGTGTCGAATTATCAAAGATGAACTGATGGTTTTTAATTATTAATTGTTCATTCGCACATAGTTGGTATATAATATTTCTAACACGACAGAAAAAAAGTCACGAAGAGATAGCTGTTTGATTAACTTAACACGCGATTTAATAAATTACACACCACTTTATCTGAAAATGAATGCGTTGGTGCCGTCAAGACAAAACGAATGCCGCAAGCGACGTGTGTGGAGGAAGTGCTTGGAAACACAAGAATCAAGTCGACGATCCCAGAAAAGTCACATAAAGCCATCAGAAATCGAAGGACGCGGCGGGAAATGAAAAAAGGAAATTCAGACATGACCTCAACTTTTCCTCGGAGGAGTGGTCACGACGTTTCCATTACGGTCGTCCGCGGCGGCGAAGATTGTTTTCGCACGTGTTGTCTGGACGTGCTGACCCACATATAGACGAGGGGCGTGGGCGGGTCGATGGCACTTGACGCCAGGGACGCATGCGCGCCGCGCCGTCTCGCCACCGGGCCGGAGGGGATAGAGGGGAGGTACATGACGTCAGAGAAAGACGCGCCGCGCCGCACGCACATCGTCCAGGGACGTCCTTTAGGGGTGGGCAGGGGGAGGGAGCAAATGCCCCCTGGATTAAGAAGGAAATGTGTAAAAAAAACGTTTTGTTTATTTTGTTATTTCAATAATACTTACGTAAGCACATAAAACCGAAATTTTATTATTAAAGTTTCTAATTTATACACACTTAATTAATAAAAAAATTCAACAAGATCATTGCCGAAAAAAAATCTTCTCCCCCCCCCCCCTAAGAAAAACCAGAAATGACGCCCCTGACCTCGTATGGTAATTCATATCGACGCGGGACGTCGGGTCCCCGCAAAAATTAAATAAAAAAAAACTGTCTCATCCAACTTGCAACAAGTATACCCAAGGTCAAATCCGGGAGGTTTGGGGTGGGGGGGGGGGAGATTAGGTTAACGATGAACCAAAAACAAATAAATACTAGGTAAATGAAAACTTAAAACGTAAACTTGCTGCAGAGCAGAACCATTTCAGAAAGACATTGGTTGTAGTTGTAGGGAAAATATAGACATTCACACAAAGTATTTTTTTTCTTAGTAGAAATTAGCCCCCTCCCCCACGTGCCTTCGTGTACCAGGAACTGTTCACCTCGTAACGAATGACGACGCTAACACGCATCTGTGAACGGTCCCGCATCACACAAATAAATTTAAGAAGCGATCCAAGAAGTTAATTTCATATCATCAGAAGTCAAAACCTACATATCTTTATCGCGCTGAGACGGATGTAGAAGGACGGCGGGAGGGACAGAAGAGGGCATGTGCCCCAAGCAACATATCAAATGTGCTGAAGCCTGGCCCACCCTGTTTTATGAGTTTACGACAAAGGAAAAAAAAGTTTCACCTTGAAGAATACAATATTATATTAATAATAACATTATGATTAAATTTTAGCTGACAAAAAAAGCATTACGGGGGAATGACAGCTGGCAACCCAAATGTATTAATTTATAGGAGTAATATATATTTTAAATTTCGCTATTAAAATTTTGGGAAGTCAAAGCAAAGAATGTGGCTGATATGAAATTAGAATTGTTGGAATGCCAGTATTAGTCTATCTTCTAGAACGTTCGAAGTAGAATACTGATGTTTTACTTTGGATGGTTTCAGATGCCGTAACAGAACTAACATACAATCGCTTGTGACGTCAGAATTTATAATATCAGTACATATTTTATGGTTTACCGCATTACAATTTCCAGAAATCAAACTGAAACAAGAATTATAATAAAAGTACATAAACCCAATATGGCAACACACCTTCCCTTAAAGTTATTTTGTAACTTAAAGCTAAATAGTGTATGTTGTGTGGTGTTGTGTATATGTTAATGCTTGTAAATTAAACTAATATATCGAGTTTCATTTCTGCCTAACACAATTTTTTTTGCGGATGGCTAAAACATTCAATATTTAGTTAACTACAGCAAAATTAAATTTGCATCAGTATGAATCATATTTTTACCCAGTGCTTTTGTTACTTGCCTGGAAGTAAAATTTGGAAACACGAAATGAAGAAAGGGGAAGGGCGGCGCAAGACAGCCGTGCACTCCCTCACACTTTTTTTTATTTTAACTACCTAGATCCAGTACTGATATTGCATAGAGATTTTTTTTCACAAGTAGTATTAGTGTTTAATGTAATTTTAAGCACTTAGATTATCAAAAATAAAACCTTAGTGAGCAAAAGAGAAACAGACATTATTTGGTTTATACATTCAATATTTTTTGCAGTGAACGTGGTGTAAAATATACATGCAATTTATAAGCAAGGATGCTACTTTGGCTTCCGAGGCGAAGTTGCTTGAAACCAAAGCATTCAACGCAAGGGGTTTAAGTATTCGAAACCAGAGCAAGGTACGTTTGTGTGTGCAATTTTAAGAATAAGGTTATTACAATATCGATTAGTTTGTGACCTCGGTCCCTGCGAGGTGGTAACTCAGCATAAAGAAGAGCGAAACTAACAGATAAAAAGTATTGGTGCTCTCTATGTTTCAGAAGTAAAAGTAATGTAACTTACAATGTAATATTCCTTACAAGCAAGAGTAATACCGATAATTTGCAAATGTTCGTTAGGTACAGCACAATCGCATGTAAAAATACACGTTTAGCAATTTTCAAGATAATACAAGATGATAAAAACTAACACACAACTAATTACGGGGAAAAATATGTTTATCTCTGGCATCGTAATTTAGGCTTCGTAATTTGGGCTCAAACCACCGATAAGCCCCCGCACATTCCACGTGGTACGTATACAAAAACTGAACACATTAATTGAAGTAAATAAGTTTATGGAAGACAGAATTTAAAAAGTGAAAATAAAAAGTAAAAAGATAACTAGGAAACAGTTTTTGCCAGATTTATGAGCAAACATTTTGCCGGAGTGATGAATTTCTGATGAACTGCTTATGACACCAAAATTTTCGAACATTTCAGTGAGGTGAAATTATACCAAGGGAATGCGTTACCTTTTGAATAATATCACATAATATCACATATGAAGTTAAGTCTCGACATGTCAGCGACGTAATTACAGACGGTTACACAAAACCTGATACAAGGGCAAGAACTGGGAGAGGAATCGGACGACCTTCGTTCATTCAGGGACCATCCTAGCATTCGACTGAGGTTATTTCGGGAAACCATGAAAAACCGCAATTAGAATGGCTGGAACCGGGAATCAAACTAGGATTCTCCCACATACGTGTCCAACGTGTTACCGTTGCGCTATCTAGCTAGGTATTTGGCGATAAAATAAACTGAGAAATCTGGTTAAGATGTCTCAAACAGTTAGCTTTACCAAAGCGGCAATGACGTAGGATTTGAATAAATAACCAACCACACAACAACTCGGCATGTTCAGCACATAGATAGCAGACTTACGTTTAGCAATGAGATTACGATTCGTACTGGGAGAGGTATATTTCTCGCCGAAGCAGGAGCTTTCATTTCCTGTCTGAAGTTAACTGTGTCAAGGTCATATGTTGCATTAAGAGGGCGTGGTACATAATTCAACGCTAAAAGCATTAACCTATAACTGTAGGTTTCTTGAAGTCAATTTACGAAAATTAAATCCTAGACAATAGTTTTAGCCAACGTTTTAAACAAAATTGTTTCCAGTGTTACGAACTTCTGAGGCACAACCTCTGACGCCGGAACCTCGTGCATTTAACTGCGGCGCAAGAGATAATGCGTAACGAATTAGTAATTATGGATAAATATTTACTCATAAAGTTGGCAAATACCATTATCTAGGATTGTCATTGAGTATTTTATCCATATTGGCTTCGAAAAAGCGTAGAAATCAAATGATGTTTTCAGCATTTATTTATCTACCACGCACTCTTAAGGAACCGCCTACCTGAGCGTTAGAGGCTCAGAAATGACGGAGATATAATGGCGACCTTAAAGCGCGCATCAAATGCCGCGTGCAAGGTTCCCGCCGAACCGTTTTTACTATGGGACACTAAGCGGTGACCAAATAATTTTATTGGTGGAAAGTCTGCAACTAAGTTCAGTGCAGGTCGCAATCTGAGTTTCACACACATCCGGTTAGTACATTTTGAAGTATGGCAGTCTGAAAAGGTCGTTTTTCGCTGTTGAAGGGCTTAGAAACAGCGCTTAAAAAAAAAAAAAAAATAGTGTCTTAACAATGAGGTTCCGACAATGTCTGAAGTGTGTTTTCTTTTCCTACGTTGTCACAATGGGCACGCGTGGAACTGGCTCGTAGAAAAAAAAACCTGTTTACGAACACATTGCAACACATTCGTGACGTAGGCGGTCGCTTTAAGCCACACTCTTTGTTAAAAAGTATAAATAATCACGAAAACTCAATTTCTTATTTTTAAGTATTTGCGGCTGGAGAAATTGGTTACCGTTTAAAAAATTCCGCGGACTTTCTTGTTAACAACTCTCTTAAGAGACACCGAGTCGACTACGGAAGCTGCTATCTCCAAACGGAAACTTGTCGTGGGCAGGAAAAACCACAGCTGATTTATTTTATCTGAGAAATTTCCGCGCGTTGCGCGGCGCGGCGTCAGAATGGAGTTACAAGTGTACGACGCAGCCGGGAACACTTCAATCCAGCGGGACCCTGATTGAATATCACTACCAGCTATTTGTACATGTGGTTAGCGATAAAGTGAGCATGCACTTGTCAATACCACCTTGCCTAGAAAAATATTCTAAAATATATTATTTATTGTGACCTCGTATATTATTTTTTTTTAGTATCGTGTAATCCATACACTTTGATTGTAAACAAGGTAGCTTTGTTCATATTAAAAAGTGGCATGAAACTATAAATAAACCCAAAAGAAAAAGTAATTACGGTTTCAAAAGTATTCACTTTATCCCGAACCACCTATACCGACGCAGTGTACAGTAAAAAAAATTTCGTAAATGTCCTGTATGATATCGAAGTATAGGTCGTTCGGGATAAAGTGAACACTAAAAATGTAACCTTCGAAAAATATCACTAGTCATTACTGCATATTATAATTCAACATGTTACCTTACTGATTGTATGGTTGGCAGCGAAATTACACAATATAGTTCCGTGTATTTTCCTATGTATATACAACACAGAAACAAAATCAACTGAAATCGACATAATTGTATTTTATATTATTAATTAATATTTTTTATAAAAATGATAGATTCATACTGACTATACAGTTAATCTTACACGCACAACCATCAAGTGACGTGTCAAGAGAGTTCAGATAATGTCCTGTCGTTAGCTGTCACGCGCGGATACGAATTGACTGAAAATTGTATTTTAGCAGGGTTTTGCTAAATGCTAACTTTATTCCGAAACACCTATAATTAACCTATACGCGGTATGTGAATTTTACCATAAAACACTGTACCGTTCCCATGTAAAGTTAGCGTTTTCCCTGTACGTCCTTTCCTTTTTGTATACTTTAATGGGATACGTGCCATAAATTCATAAGAAATTTCTTCACAATATTCATGCCTTCAGCATTCCTACGCACGTGTGGCACAGGTCGAAACAATTTCTTACAGTGCAGCGCAGAGCAATCAAAACAGGTCTGGGTCATTCCAGTGTTACGTGTCTGACTTTCGGAGTACATTTTCTGTGTTTGTGTTTTTTTTTTTAAATTTAAAATTGTTGTTTCTTCGTTCAAAGTGTGATTTATGAACACTTCGGGCCTTATTAAAACCGAATGCTTGAAACAGATTCATTTGATTTCTAAGTAATTTTTGTGTTATTATTTTTTTGTTACGTGTGTGACTCGGAGATTATGATATATGTTACATTCTTATCAGTGTTTCAGTTTTGCTGTGAATTTTTTAGAAGTAAAAATAAAGCAAAATGATACTCATGTAGCACAGTAAATGGACTAACATTCGCCCTAATGAGAAAAACTTGGCTTTCATAGTACAGTCACAATAAAGTCATAAAGTAGTGTTACGTGTGTGACAAACATATGTTACGGGTGTGACCAAAGCTAATTAGCAAAATTTTCCTCCATTATTTTAACTAAGTTCTCATGATTAAAGCATACATTTATTTGGAAAGTTTGAATACATCATCTCATGTTAGTTCACCTCTAAAAACATTTTATAGTGAACATTATATAGGCTGTATCGTACTGACTTACTTGATCATAACCCGTGACAAACAGCAAATAAAATACATATTATTATTATTCAGTGACTTGGTAACAATAAATATAAAAATAATCTGTCATAAACATTTCACAAGAAATTTTTTTATGCATAAAACAGAAGTAACAGCACTTTAAAAATCAATAAATTTAAATCCCTTCCCTCACTTCTAACACAATAAACTAAAACAATTGGTAATTTCCCTCCAAATTTAATATTTCTGTATTTAAGGTAAGGAAACATTATTTGATTTCCGAAATTAAATGTGAATCTTAATTAAATATGAATGATTAATTAACGACATTTAACTTAATTTAGAGGATGAGATTTATTGTTAAACTTAATAATATTAAGGTGTAAAATATGTTTTTTTTTGTTTGTTTATTTATGCTGTTGACCTTCACAGAAAACATGACATTTACAGCCTTAATAAAAGTGATATGAAATTAATGTAAAATAAAATAAATGCCATGTATCACACACGTAACGTCACACACGTAACATATTTGTTACGTGTGTGACGATTTATTTAATTTTATTAAATAAAAAGTTGATAACTAATCATAATTGTATTTTGGCATTATCATCTCTTTGTGTGGAAATGGCTTTGAAAATAAATTCCCAATTTGCATTATAATTATTTTGTTATAGATATTTTTATTATTTTTTTGTTACGTGTGTGGCACTGTATTTACCCTACTTTGGTTTATACGTTACAACTAGCACATATTCAACCGTTACATTTCACGAACATTATATCATGACAGTAGTGGGGTAATGTTAGTGACTAATAAGTATTAATTTCATATGCAATGATACTCAGCCAAGTTTGAAGGCTTTGAACGTAAAGGTATGTGCCAGTATCTAGTATCAAACCATTAATCGATTTTGATAAAAATAACAACTTTGATAACAAATAAGCTAAAATTAATTGCTGATATTAAAAATAATGACCCTTTAGCTACAATTTGAGCACAGAATCATGGAGATTTAATGATTTTTAATTATTACCCACTCAGGACGACTTTTCCTGGAATTACCCGTCTTCACTTGCACCTCTAGTAACAACTGGAACTGAATACACCCCTCTCCCCTTTTATGTTTTTCAGCGGTGCATACGCGAACAAAGCAAATGTACTTGTACCGAAGTATTTGATAGGCGTATATTTACAACCACAGGGCAGCCCAGGGAATTTCGGGGGCCTGGGGCAAAATGGCTTTAGGGAGAATGAGCTTTCAAAATATAACAATATAAAATATCTTTGAATTTTGGATTTGGCGGCACTTCACAATTGGTGGCCTGGGCTAATTTGTCCCATCTGCCTCCCCCCCCCCCTTGTGGAAGGCCCTGTTTTGTACTCATCACGTGACCCCTTGTGTGAATATTATTCCGCTACAGCGCAACCAGACGCAACGCAGGTCCATATTTTGCGTTGCACCCACAACAAGTGATATTTAATCGGCCACCTAGATTGTACTGCAGCAGAATCCTGCTATAACAAACTGGCTAACTTACGGTTGGCGATCTTAGCGGTGGCCACGGCGGACCTCGAGGCTCTGGGTTCAAGTCCTAGGCAAACACTTGCGTTTTACTGTTCTCCAGCATGATACTAGGTTAGTTTGACACAAAACTGCCGACATAGAAACTATCACGGCGAACAAACACCACGGCCAAACATTGCGCTGGCATATCACGAAGTTCGGAGTCAACTGTTGTCCCGGCATTTGTCGGTCTTTCTCGCATACGTGTGGGTAACCACATGCGAAAGACCCACATCACCTATTCATAGTTACAAACGGCGGCAAACCCACACTCCTCACTGTTCCAATCCATGCCGGCGACTGACCACGGTGTGGAACAAAACTTTACACCCACACCTCTCGAATGAGACAATTCCCGCCCCGCTACGACATCTACGTCCTGAATGGCCCGCATTCCAAAACAGGAAGTTATTTTGCCGCATTCTGTATTAGTATGTAAGTTCGTTTAGGAAGTCTCAGAGTATGCAGGCGTTTGGTTTATCGTCTTTCATCTTCAAATCTTTACCACCTTTCACTATTAACCCAATGAAGAGGTAGGGAAAGTGACAATTTTTAAAGACTTACAAGGCACTGATATATATATATATATATATATATATATATATATATATATATATATATATATATATATATATATATATATATATATATAAATGAACGCTGACTGACTGACATATCAAACTGCAGCCCAAACCACCTAGAATCGTGAAATTTTTTGTGGGGGTTCCCCTCAGCTCGTAGGCGAAAAATAAGAAGGGATTTTTCGAAATTCAACCTCCAAGGAGGTGAAAAGGGGTGAAATGTGTTCCCGCAGAAACGTCGATAGAGCTCGAACCCGACGGCCTATCATTATGATTTTTACTTTAATAAGACACTCATAAAAATGCATATTAGCCAATTTAAGAATTTTTCGAAATTCAACCTTAAATGTGTTTCCGATTAACTAACGATATATATCGAATCCTTCGGTCTAAAGAGTTGGTATTCACTTCAAAATGTAGCTTACGTAAATACGCAAAAAGTGGTTTTAGGATTTTTTGAAATTCGACCCCGAAGCAGTAAGAACAGGCAAAATGTGTTTTTTTTTTATCAATAGTCTATATCACTGAAATACAATTGACTATCGTCGTGATTTTTACTTCAATTGGTTACGTGTACAAATGTCTATGATAGGACTCCAAGCCGTTTCGAAATTCTTTAATTAAGGGGGTGAAAATGCCTGATATATGTTTTCGATTATTCCTCCATATTTACCGAACCAAATCGAGATATCGAAGTGCTCTTTGCTTTAGAATGATGCTTTTAAATTTTCCCCAAATACCATTAAAATATATCTTCCTAATTCGGTCCCTAAGAGGTTAAAAAAGAGTAAAATATGTTTTCGATTCACAATCGATAAATATCGATCCCATTGATTTTTATGTAGCGACGTGATTTTTGTAAAATAATTATGCTTACTCAAATAACTGAAAGTCAATTTCACGAATTTTCGAAATTCGCCACCTACGGAGGTGAAAAGGGGTGAAAATTGGTAAAATATTTTATCAATTAATCGTCGATATATCTTGATCCCAGCGGGCAATTGTCATGTATTTCATGTTCACAAGACACCGATAAAGTATTCTACAGCGTGATTAAAGGGTTTTTCGAAATTTCACTCTCTTAGGAGGTGAAAAGACCTGTAATGTGTTTCAGATAAATCTTCGATATCTATCGAATACGTCGAGATATACAGTTAATTTTTGCTTTATGATGATGAATACAGAAATGTTCGTAAATCGGTTTTAAGATTTTTCGAAATTCGTACTCTCAGTACTGAGCAGGGGTCATTTTTTTGTTTGTTTTTGTTTTTAATGCATGATCGATTTTGTTTCGACTGAACGGGCTACCGTCGTGATTTGCACTTCAATTGGTTACTTATACGAATGTATTAGGTGTGAGAATATTTAAAAATTCGACACCCAAAAGGGTTAAAAGCACAAATTTTGTTTTCCATCAACACGCGATATCTAACCAGAATGAGTTTTTGAGGTGTTGTTCACGTTAAAGTGATGCTTAGGTAAGTATTAAGAATTTTATGTGTAACTTTTTTTTTTACTTTGTAAGATAACATGCTTATTAAGGATAAAACTAAGTTTGTAAACTTTCAAGGCAGATGATCCGAAAAGCAAGTACGACCAGCGATAAATAAATTATACAGGAGTTCCACACTAGTAACCTATCGAGACATGGTGTTGTGCAACCTCTATAAGCCCAGGACATTAATATTTTATTTTTTAAATTAAATTTGTTTACATTTATTATTTTGACGTTACGTGACGCAGTTGTTTGTTGCTCAGGTCTACATTCATGAAGTTCTGGGCTGGAATTCCGTTAAAAACTGCGTGCGAACGATCAATTCTGACGCACAAAAATTGCAAAACAAATTGGATTAGTGCAGTTTGCATGTAGTCGTTTGAAAGTGGTAAAATGGATTATGCAGTTCACTTTCCACTTAGGTTCCTCAACAACATCAGCTCACATATATTATCTCACTAATTTCAAGGTTGGTGCACAAAATACGTTTTCCGCGAAACGTTTTCCCACTAAAACTTTCTAATGGCATTAAACTTCAAGTGAACATTTTGGAAAATATGCTATTGAGGGTACTGTCACCAATGATTGTTCAACAGGGTAAATCAGACGTTTTTCATTCGATTAACCTCTTACATTTAAGAGTCTAAAACTACCCCACAACATCAACTTTGCAGTGCTATAAATAAGGCCCAGGTGAAGTCGCTATTAGTGGCAGGGACAAACTTAGGACTGTTTTTTTTTTTTGCGTTGATAGCTATAGCTACTTATCCTGCTGCAGAGTTAGCTCAACTAGCAGCTTTGTCATTCTAACACTAGATGAATGAAGTACGAATCTGGTGTACAAAGAGGTTTTTAAATTAAAATAAATATTATCGGTTACGAACAGTACTCGCGAGCAAAGCCGCGGGGGACTGCTAGTCATTATATAAAAATTAAGCTCCAGTATTTCCTTACATTCCATTTTTTTTTTGTTCACAACGGAACGATTCCTGAAGTCGCATGACTTACAGTGGACAAGATAGTCTGACAAGAATAATGCTTTCTTAAAACTTTAAATCGTATCGTTAGTATAAGATAATTTAAGGTCTCAGGTATATCCAAACTGTATAGCAGGTACCTTCTCAATATTCCCCCTCTCCCCCTCTCCTCTTTTCAGTGACTAGTGAAGTATGATGAAAGCATTGTAATGGATGTTTTTTTTTTTTTTACCACACGCTTTCTACTGCCTATACGATAAACGAGTACGTACTCCAGACAAACAAGACATTTTCACCACTTATAATTATACAAAGCAACAAACAAAAAATCAGCTGTCGAAAGTCAAACTAACGCAAAACTTAAATAAAATTTACAAACCACAAAACAGTCTTTAAAAATAATTTCCAATAATCTTTGCTTGAAACAAAGCGTATTAAGGGCGCCGCCTACCCGCGCGTTAGGGGCTCAAAACCTACGGAACTGTAAGGTCGACCTTGAAGCGCACATGAAATACCGCATCGCCTCAACGAGCAAAGCGCTGAACTAGCGTGCAAGATTCCCGCCGAACGGTTTTTACTACGGAACACCAAGCGGTGACCATATCATTTTATTGGTGGATAGTCTGTAGCATAGTTCAGAGCATGTCTCAATCTGAGTTTCAAATACATCCGGTTAGTACATTTAAAGAACGGCATTTTGAAAAAAGGCGTTTTTAGCCATGCTGGAGCGCTTCGAAACAGTCTTTTAATGAGCATGGTGACTTGACCTCCCGACCTTTTCCAAAGTGTGACTTCCTTTTCGTACACTGGCACAACAGCAGCATGTAGAATAGTTTCGTAAAGAAAACCTGTTTACGAACACACTGCAACGCATTTCAACCGTTTGGTAAGAGGCGTCCTAAAACTACAGAAAAAATACGACAAAATAGAGAAAACTCTCTACACAGGAATATATATGTATGTATAGGCTATGTGTATATATATATATATATATATATATATATATATATGCCTAATAAGATTATAAACTGTCTTACATCATCAAAGATACTGAACGAACACAAACCTTACACATGTCTACACTAAAAACTGTACAAGATGGTGGCGAAGAATAATAAAAGAAGCAATAAACCAAATCCGGGATCTTCAGTCTACCCACAAGGGTGGAAGTATCTTTGCACGTCCGAAGTCTTAGAAGTGCGGAATCAGTAAGGGCTACAAATAAAGCAGACCCTAGCCTCTAGGCACAAGTCACAAACTGGGGCTCTGGGCAGTCTTCTAAATGAGACATTTGGTGAACAGTGCCCATATAATTTTATAACGTACTGGTAAATAACATTTAAATGTGACCACGCTTACACTTTTTATAATAATATATAATAATATTCACCATTTTAGACCTAGAGGTAGGGGCTTAAAACAAGTTATGAGTAGGTGTTCTGGAGTGTTTTTGTTACATTGAAAATACTTCTTTTCGTACAGTTGTCATAGTATTGAATAAATAACATAAAAATATCCCACAATAATGCGGGCCGCACAAAAATGAGCAAAAAAAGTCTGTTGTGGTGTAATATGTAATTTCCTACCCTTGCTACTGCCAGGGCTCTGGGGTACGCTTCCCCCTTCATTTATTTATTCATTTATTTTAACACGAGCAAAATTCAGCACCACAGCCGCTTTGCAATTTGTCGGGCGTATTGAAGACTACACACAGTTATAAAGACCCAAGATTAGAACAAGCAGTAAGATATATAAAAATGCACGTGCTAAATTACAAAAGTTATTAATAAAGAAGATTAAACTAAGTCTGTTTCATAAAAAAATTGAAGAGTTTACAAATAGTGAGAAATATTACACATACTGAATTAGTCTCCTGTTATTTTTAAATAATTATTATTTCTCTTTGATATTTTCTTTGGTTTTGGTGTCAGTAGGAGCTCTTTGTATTTTTCCTTAAATACACTTAATGATCCAGTATATTTTTAAAGTTGGGGTGTGAAAATCGTTCCAGACGCGACTGGCCATGTGCCCGAATGATCGTTTAAATGCTGTACTGTTGTGACATGGTATTCGGGAGTTATTTTATGTCTGGTGTACAAGTTAAGAATTTTAGAGTGTTATTATGGATAATTGATTTGAGTTTGTGTGGCAAAGTTAAATTGTCGCCTGTTTTCCATGTTCAGCCAGCCGGTTTTAATTAATGGTTCTGTTATATGGTTCCTTCGTTTTAGATTACAAACATACCTTACGCATGCATAGACTACATGTGGTTTGTAATAAAGTGAGCAAGTTTTTAGAGATCTAGTTACTTTTTTCTTTCAGATAATTTGTTTCCTGCCACTTTTAGTAATAAAAAAGCATCGTAAGTAATAAGTGTGTACGCTGTATCATAATCAAAACTTAACGTCTCAGGTAAAAATAAATAATGTTTTAAAATTAATATTCTAGACAAGACGGTCTTCAAAAGTGGTCACTTTATTGCGAACCACCCATAATGCTATCGCAAACTTCTAGAACGCCACATGAATATTTATTTCCTTTCCAGCGACGCGAAACGAGCAGCAGACTGGAAGGCAACATGGAGGCTAGCCCTTGCACGGTCGGGACGCAGTAAGCGGTGATAAATGTCGCGGCGAGATTATTATGAGGAGGGAAGTGGTGGGGGGAGGGGGTTCGGTGCCCGGTCCATGGCGCCACGGGGTGCGGCACACGCAGTTCAGGTCCCGTGGCTTTGTTCCAACACAGCGGCGAGGTTTATTTGCGATGCGGTCTGCACGCCAGAGGAGGGGGATGTGGTGACGACGGGGAAGCCAGGAGTTTCCGCACCCAGGCACAACACCCCCCTCCCCCTCCAATACCCAACACCAGCAGCCGTTACACAACGCCGCATTCTCTCTGGCAATCCTTCCTGGTCCGACATTTCGTGCTTGGCATTGGCATGCGACGACCAGAGATGAGAACGAGAGCGAACACAGGCACGGATCCAACAACGAATTTTTTTGGGGAGGAAAGGGAGAAGCGTCATTTGTATGGAAAGGGGTCGCGCCGGTCCGGTGGTCGAACCACTCGCCTCCCACCATGGCGATCCGGGTTCGATCACCGGCGGAGTCGGTCCCCGGATTTTCGCATGTGGGAATCGAGCCAGACACGGTCACTGGTCGACGTGTTTTCTCGGGGATCTTCCATTTCTCCTGTAACGTCTCATGCCGGCGACTACCCATTGTAGAGCCTCATTCCAAGTCTTCCTTCAGAGCAAGGAAATACCTCTGCGCACCCAGTAATATGTCTGCATCCGAGGTGCGATACCTTGCCGTCGGGTATCCTCTTAATACGATATTTAGTATTATTTGTGTGAACATTATAATCCATGCGCTCATTTCTTACTGACTTACTTTACACATTGGTAAGTGTAAAGTTACACAGTTTTAAAAACATTAACAATTAAGGGATTGCGCCTTAGTTTTGCAGTGATTTCGAATTTTTTTTGTTGCTACCTAATACTAATACCAAAATTTTGCTCCATAGTTTTGACACTAATATGTCAAAATTTGTAGCTGAATTTTTTTTTGTAGCTATGAACTGAACGGGTTTTTTTGGATTACGTCACCCAAAGTACCATGTTATTTGTCGTGAAAATAAGCCAAAATGAATATATATATATATATTTGCTGACGAATGGTACAATATTTTAAAAAACGCTCCCACATTATTGTGCATCGTGTAACTGCACTTTGTCTCAAATTTTGCCAAAGCTTTTGGTTAAAAAATATTTGAGTTATTGGCACCAGTCTGAAAAAAAAATAAGGCAAAAGCCATTAAAGCAGAGTAAAGGCCTCTTGTGTTACACGTCTATTTTTCTTTCGATCCTTTTAGGTAAATTAAGGGGAAGGGAATACGATTGCCTGCATCACCCCCTCCTACTATCTCCACCACTAAGCGAAAATACCACATTTTACAGCCAGCTTCACCAGGGAGCGATTTATTTGGGGGGTGGGGCTACCAGTTTGAAGGCCCCCCCCCCCCCAAATCGTGTTCAACATTATCCAGCCAAAGTACAGTCTGTCTCGCTAAATGCAATAATCTATATGTGTAGGTTTCTTGAAGCAAAATTTTCGAAAATTAAGCAATAGCAATCTTAAACAATTGTTTTAGCCAACGTTTTAAATAAAATCGTTTCCAGTGTTACGAACTTCTGAGGCACAATCTCTGACGCCGGAACCTCGTGCTTTTAACTGCGGCGCAAGAGATCACGCGTAACGAATAAGTAATTCAGGATAAATATTTACTCATAAAGTTGGCAAATACCATTATTTAGGATTGTCATTGAGTATTTTATCCATATTGGCTTCGAAAAAAAAACTATAGAAATCAATTAATGTTTTCAGCGTTTATTTATCTGCCACATACTCTTAAGGACACGGGCCCGAGTTTCTCGGCTTTCGAGAGAATTATATTTCTAAGCCCAGACAAGAGTCGATAACATAAAATTGCTTTGGTAACGTTGGTGCAAATTGATTTTACAATGCAATGTAATTTTTCGAGCTAAATTATATACATATTTAGCTAACATATATAAATTAAATTAGTAATTTCGTTAATTAACTAATTAGCCACCATCATGCTGTTTTGTCTCAAAAAATCAGAGTAAGTCTTACGTAGTTAAAAACAGTTATAACAAAGTTACAAGGCGGTTTTACGATATCGCCTCATTTTTATGTTTTAAGAAATATTTATTGTCAAACACGTACTAAAAACTCTGGCCCTAGTCCTTAATGCTCGGTTTCAGTCGAAATTATTGAATTTTATTTATTTTTTGCTTTTGCGGAGTTATGAGAAGAAAAAGATTAAATCGGCGACTATCCCGCAAATTCTATTTACCTTGAGCTACTATACAAGCAAGGCAATAGAGATAGTAATGTATAGTTAGGTCGTAACTTGTGTGGCAAATTATCAATATAAAAAAATTTGCCATACAGATTGCGACGAAATTATATGTTAACAGCTAAATCGTAATGTCTGTACTATAGCGAAATGCACATAGAATTTGAGGTACAATCGTATATTTAACTTTTTTCTTACTAGAATTCCAAAAAAGCGAAAAATAATATAATTCGATATGACGACCGAAACCGAGCCATAAGGGCCCTCCCTAGATCGGTTGCGTTTGTGTGTGTGAGGCAGTAAATCCATGGAGTTGTAAGGTTGCCGCTGACCGGCTTATGTAATGTCTTATCGCTGGCGTTCACTGCTTTATTTACTAACATTTTTCCTATGCGACTTTAAACGGTGGACAAATTAAGTTACTTGTGAATAGCATACTTCAAAATCTAACGATCGTTTCTATTACTATGCAAAACAGCGAAGGTTTTTTTTTTGGTGCTAACCCCCCCCCCCCTTCCCAGAGTCTATCGGAGAAAAAATGCCAGAAAAAATCTACAATGAACAGGCGGACTGTTTAGGTTTATTTTAAATAAAATGTTTTAAAAAAATTTGTCTTTTGAAATTTGAAATGATATCAATTATATTCTGTATCTATTTTATTTATACAATAAACAAAAATGCTAGACAGCACCCCCCCCCTCTTCCCTTCCCAAAACCAAATCCTGGCTGCGCCACTGATTTTTGGAATCAGGTTGTTATTTTTACAGATACGGCAGTCTGAAAAACCCCATTTTGAGGGGCCAGAAAACTATGTTTGAAATAACCATGCTAAAATTTTAAAACTATAGCGACATAGTTTGAAGTGTGCGTTCTTTTCGTAGATGAATATAATGTGCGTTATGTAGTTCCGTAAATGAAAAAGTAACTCGCTGTACTGCATTTGAAGCGCAGGTGGTGGCCTCCTGGTTGAACGTATTTTGCGCGTATGAAGCGGTAAGGACGATAAAACGCACGCATCACGCCTCACCCTAGCCTCTACGCGCAAATCACAGAAAAGACGTGCAGCCCGACAACTCGCCTCTGAGAGACATTCAATGGTGGCCGTATAATTCTATCAAGCAATATTAAAGATAAAGATGTATTGTAGGTTTGAACGTCACACAACACAGGTTCTTCCTACTTAACATAGGAAAGGGTGTGTATGCTACAGCAAAACCATACAATTTCATAGACATATCGCAGCAAACTTCCGAAGATCTCAAAGATGACTACATTTCCCCCTCGAAATAGACTGATGACAGAAACAGGCACCACACTGAATGTACACCTTGAACCACGTGCAAATATTCTATTCTAATATAGGCCTTGTTTGTTCGTCTTCTATGCGTTCCTATACCATTCATACGATTGCGATGCAACTTAGGGGAGTCAATGTACGTGCGCCCGCGAAGGTTTCTATCGAAAAATGTATACGGGAAGAGAGGGTTGGGGGGCAGACCGGGGTACAGGAGCAGAACGAATGTGCCCAAAAATTTAGAGCAAAAAACAGAAAAGGGGCATAAGGAACCCAAGGGAGGCTGAAGCGGCTGCAGCCCCACTCCCCAACTAATCCCCTATTTTTTAAGACCAAGAAGGATTACATTTAAAAAAAGTGTTTTAGAGTAAAACAAAATGTTCACAATAGTTTTTTTTTTTTAATAGTTGGCTACAATTTCTGTTTGTGTAAGTTCAAAAAGTGCTGGAATAGCACCCTTTTGTACCTAAAAATCAAAATTTTACCGGGGGAGCACCCCCGGACTGCCGATGTTTAACTCGAGGTGACAGCAAAATAATTTTAGCCTATATGGTAACTTTGTTACAACATTGATTTGGCTTAATGGAGAAGGTTGCATCAACATTGATTAGGCTTACTGGAGAAAGGTTTCATCGTACTGTTTATTGGGTTAGGCATCCCTGATTTAATTATCACTGTCTGGAGCACGGTCGTAGAAGAACAGGTCTGGACACTCGCCTGGATATTTGACCCCCTTGTTGTTTGGCTGTAGTTCACCAAGTTACCGAGAATATTGTGTTTTATTGGCGCTGATGTTACGGCGGTCGGACTAAACTCCGCCCACTTCCTTTCCGCTAAGATAAACAATTTATCAAAACGTATTTTTTATCAATTTATGAAATA